>PVKU01005892.1:101731-114520 GCA_004027475.1 Anoura caudifer | reverse complement strand
TAGATTTGCTAATGTGCATTTAATCACCAAAGGACTGAAGATGTTGGGCTTTTATTCTGTAATGTTTCTAAGACTGTGTCCATTAAATGCAAACAAAAAAGGAAGAAGTCTTGGCAGAACAGGAGAAGTGATGCACACTTGATGATCAGATCGATTTAAATATTATTCATGGCATATAGCCTAGTCCATGCTCTAGCTGTTTCTATGGCTTGGGCTTCGTTGGTCTTCCACTGCTCTGCTACATCATTTGCTAACGGATCGTCTGGATTGGGAGCACTTAACAAAGCCTGGATCGATAGCAGAACTGTGCGGATCTGCAGTGCTGGAGACCACTTATCTTTCAAAATATCTAAACATATTCTTCCCAACTTGTCTACATTAGGATGATAAATTTTGGTCATGAAACGTACTTTAGGTGCTGCCATTGGGTATTCTTCTGGAAGAAATAGTTCAAGTTTAAAAGTCCCTCCCTCAAAGGGGGAATCCTGGGGGCCAGCAATGACCACATGAAAATAACGGGCGTTGCTTTCATCTGGTTCTGCTTTAATGCCGGGAACTGGTTCTGCCAGCAAACGCTGGGTTTCCTTGATAATCCTGCGGGGCAGCCGGGCCATCTTGTCAGATCCCAAGTTCGGCCTCCGGTGTAGTCTCCGGCTCCGCTCAGCTCACGCACGAGTGGAAGTCCCCGGTATCTCTCTTTCTAAAAGGATACCCAGTCAACCAGGAAGCTCCCCTGTTACACAGCCTCCTGGATGTTCCCTGCCTTCCATCCCTGTAATTACAGGGAGAATTATGGCGGGGAAAGTCTTTTTCCCAGAGCCTTTTCCATGATGTGCTCCAGCTGTGTGATCCAGCTAAGCTTACTTCTCTGCTAAATGGCATAAGGATGGGGCGAGGCAATTTTGCTTTTCTGTGAGTTTCCCCACCAGACCTTACCTTAGATTAATTACACTTTGACTAAGTAGTAGCAGTAGATGTGTGTCTGTGCTCCTTTGCATAACAAAGAGGAATAAATTATATATATATATATATATATATATATATATATATTTTTTTTTTGGATGAAGAATTTCCTAGAAGGCGGAGAACCTGATCTATTTTGACATTTCACCAAAGACCAGTCTTTTCTCCTCAGTATGTCTTGGTACAGATCTAAGGGCATCTTCCCATTTGTGAAAAGAACTCAGGGAAGAAGGAAGAGAAGGAAGACCTATGTGTCTAACTAATGCTCCACTACTGAACGGCCTAGGGAGCCAAGCACAAAACAGAATTACAAGCAGGGTCAGGGAAGGATCCCTGGTGAACTGAGCATAAAACAAGACTGATGACCCCATCTGTAAGAACAATGCTATTAGAATAAAACAGTGCGCTGCTTTGAATGCTTTCATCTCTAGGTGCTGAAACAAGTTGAATTATGTATTGTTTTGCAGTAAGTCACAACACATGACTTACTATTCTCTTAAGTCTGTAAAACAACTTATGTTCATTAAAATAAAAAACAGTTAAATACTACTTTGCATATAGCCTACATGTGAAAAGAAACTACTTAAGGAAACACTGCAGTGACTTCTGTGGAGAAAATAATTACCCTTTATTTACTTGCTTTATAAGCCTAGATTTGCATCATTGCTTTGCTTTTTAAAAAAGTTAAATTTATTGCTCTGGCTGGGTAGCTCAGTTGGTTAGAGCATCATCCCAACATGGCAGGGCTGTGGGTTCGATCCCCGATCAGGGTACATATGGGAAGTAACCAGTGAATGCATGAGTATGTGGAACAACAAATAGATGTTTCTCTCTTTCTCTCCCTCTTCACTTCTCTCTGAAATCAATAAATAAAAAAAATATTTTAAATTAAATTTTTATTGGGGTGACATTGATTAATAAAATTACATAGGTTTCAACTATAGAATTCTATAATACATCACCTATATATTGCATTGTATGCCTACCACCCAAAGTCAAATCATCTTCTATCACCACATATTGGGAATATCTGACCCCCATTACCCTTTACTATGCACTCAATCCTTCTTCCCTCTGGTAACTACCATACTGTTATATGTGTCTATGAATTTTTGTTTTTCTTGTTTGTTCATTTGTTGCTTTCAGTTTTATATCCCACATGTGAGCAAAATCATATGGTTCTTGACTTTTTCTGTCTTATGTCACTTAGCATGAAGGGGGTGAGGGGAGAGAGAGAGGGAGAAAGAGATTGATTTGTTGATCAATTTATGCATTGATTGGTTACTTCTTGCATGTGTCCTGGCCAGAGATCGAACCCATAACCTTGGTGAATAGGGACAACTCTCTAACCAACTGAGCTACCTGGCCAAGGGTATTTCCTCTTTTCTTATAGCTGAGTAGTATTCTATTGTATGTATGTACCACATCTTCCTTATACAATCATCTATCAAAGATGATGGAAGACATGGAAACTGGTTGTTTCCATGTCTTGGCCACTGTGGATAATGCTGCAATAAACATAGGAGTACATATATCTTTACAAATAAATGTTTTCTAATTTTTTGTGTAGATACCCAGAAGAGGAGTTGCTGGGTCATATAGTAACTCTATTCTTATTTTTTTGAGGAGCCTCCATACTGTTTTCCATAGTGACTGTACGTGTTTGCATTCCCACCAGCAGTGAATGCAGGTTCTCTTTTCTCCATAACCTCTCCAAAACTTGTTATTACTCATTAGTAATAGCCATTCTAACAGGTGTGAGGGGTTATCTCATTGTAGTTGTGATTTGCATTTCCCTAATAGCTAGTGAAGTTGAGCATCTTTTCATATATCTGCTGGTCATTTGTATGTCTTCTTGGGAGAAATGTCTGTTCAGGAACTCTGCCCATTTTTTAATTGGATTGTTCATTTATTTGGTGTTGAGTTGTATTAGTTCTTTATAATATTTTGGATATTAACCCTTTATTGAAATTGTTGTTTGCAAATATCTTCTCTCATTCCGTTGGTTGCCTTTTTGTTGGGTTGGTGGTGCTTTTCTGAATGAGAGGCATCCAAAACACTCTCTCATGGATTCATAGTCATCCAGCTTAAGATCAGCTCCATGACATGTGAATAGCATAGGAAGACTGAAGTTCATTATTGTCTAGGGGCCTCTGAGTTAAAGTACCTAATTTGGTCCTAGATAAAATTTGATATCCCAAGCTCCTGGTGGTATTCTAGGTACATAAATACATTTAACTATACTCTAAGCCTCTATGTTCTTCACTATAAGAATCAAAAATCTTAAAAAAAATTTCTGTACAATAAGGTGTCAAATGGACCTCTGGAATTCTATAGTACCAGTGAACATAGACATGACTAAAAAAGAGCCTTTGCAAACACTAAAAATAATTAATTTTGTGAAGTGTAAAAAATGTTTCAAAATCATTAGAGAACCTTAATAAACTATGCCTACCAGCACAAACACTGTTAACTATTATTATTAATTAGCCGTAATTAGAGTAGTTATCCTTTTTTTTCCCCACTGTGGCTAAAATAAAAAATAAAATAGTAAATAGTAAGTGTAGAGAATTCAGTACCTGCTGATATTCATGTTTTCCTTGAAAGGGATGGTGGTGGGGAGAGCACATAGGGCCTTGGAGGCTACTGTGAAGACTCTGGCTTTTACTCAGAGAAATTTGAAGCCCTTGGTGGATTTTTAACAGATGAATGGAACGACTTATTTAAATTTGATAAGATCATTAAATTTGGCTGCTGTGTTGAGACTGTACTGCAGTGAAGAAAGTGTGAAAGAAGGGTAATGAGTTAGGAAGGTACTAAAATAATCCAAGTGAGATATGAGAGTTTCTTAGAGAAGCGCAGTAGCAGTACGTGGAGTGAAAGATGGTGGCATCCTGAATTATTTCCAGGTAGAGCTGACAGGATTTGCAGTCTGGTCAGAAATACAAATATCCAGACTATTTCTTAAATACACATATACACACTGACACATACACGTTTCCCCCTCCCCCAAATGAAATAATATAATACATATGTTTTGACTCATGAATGCACTGTGAACATTTTTCTGTGCTAATAAGTCTCTGCATTGCATACATTAAGTGCTATACTGAATTTCATTGCGTAGGTTTATTGTACTGGGTTGGCTAAAAAGTTCACTTAGCTTTTACGGTAAAAGCTAGCAGTGCTTAGTTGTCTTTAACTTCATTTGAAACAATTTTGTTAGACTGTATTGTGACAGCTGTCCTATCAGCATGCATTTAAAAAACTTACCAAAATTGAATTTTTGTGTAGGCATTTTAATATAGAAGATGGAAGAAAATATGCAACATTTCACTGTATTATCTTTTATTATTTTAAGAACTGCAATATTATTATTGCAACTAAAACATGTACACACAAAAGATTTGTGCAGTATGTGGAGAAGATGCTGTGACTACTCAAACATGTCAAAAGTTGTCTGCAAAGTTTCTTGGTACTACTGACATTTTGGTCAAATAATTCTTTGCTGTGGGGTTGTCCTATGCACTGAAAGAGGGTTAGCAGCACCCCTGGCCTCTACTCACTAGAAGCCCAGAGCAGGAGATAGTGAACATACTCAAAATATCCAAGTCAATAACGTTAATGGTGAAATGAAAATGTATCTTTTATAGAAAAAAATACAGACCTTTTGGCCATCCTCATAATTTGTTCAGCCATCTGTTTGATATTTTAGTTCTTTCCAATTTATTTTTTGATCATTAGCATCATTATACATACAATCAACTTATTAGCCTATTGTAGAAGTGGAATTGCTGAGTCAAGGGTAAGCAGTCATGAAAGTGTTTGACAACCTCTGTCAAGACCCTAAAAAGCTACGCCAATAATTCATACTCTAACACTCCACAGGCAATTAAATTTGTGTCATTCCAATAGTTAATTCTGATGCACAAACTATATTAGTACTATAGATTTGGCAGTTAAATGAGAGAAGAAAAACTAATCGCCCCTTTAAAAGAGGTAGTCAACTCTAATATCCCAGTTTCTTGGAGTCCTTTAAACCTTTGAGAGTGATCTAAGTTTAGGAAAGACTTTGTTCACCTTATGTACTAATAGTTTTGAGGACTACACCTAAGTTTAACTGTAGCTAAGCTAGTATAACTGCAAGGCAGAGCTAGGGGGTAAAGCTGCCCAAGATGCAAGGTACAGCCATGATGCCTAGACACACCCATAACCTGTGACTTACTGATCACAGGGTAGCCAGGACTCCATTAAAACAGGAAGGGAGTGAGGAATAAGGAGTTAAGTTGCTATTCCTAACAGCACTTGTTAGAAGGATCTGGTTAGAAGACCTATGTTTCTACCCTAATGATTCTATTAGAAAAAAACACTGAGAAATTAAATGCATATTCTTAGAACTTAAAATTCAGAGTGATTTAATCTTGCTTTTACTTGAAAATCTTAAGAAAGAAACTGCATGAGACAGTTACTATAAGCTTATTATCATTACATATAGACTCTACAATGACTACAAAGAGGGTTATATTCTTTATTGTCTGTCAGGGTGATTTATTTATTTAACGTCAGTTGGCAAAGTTTCCTAAATAATATAAAACACTACATGTCAAGAACCTGAGTTTAAATACTTCATAGGAACACTGAAATTTTTTTGAACTCCTTTAGCAAGGGTTTCATTGTACATTATTCCTTCTAAGTACTGCTGATTTTATTTACATTTTCCAGAAAATACATTTCAGCCCTGATTATAAAAAACAGATTTATAATTTCACATCTGAAGAAAAGAAATAGTGAATGTGTCTAGTTTACAGTGCATAACCCATCTTGCGCTATCTCATTGCCTCAGATACTAATGACCTTCAGAGAGCTGCAGAGTGAGTCTCACTGAAATCGCTCTTCCTTCCACTGTCGACAGCTGTGCTACAGGAAGAGTATTCAATGCCAGAGATGTCAAAAAGCTTAGATTCCCCAGGAGTTCCTAGGAGATTCTAAAAGGAATGCCAGCGCTTCACCCTTGCGTTAAGGTCACATTCAACTTTAGCAATATATTTTCTTCAAATGCATGTTACTATTTTTATGCCCAAATCACATATACTTGTGTGACATACCCCCACCTCTATCTTCACAGGTCTAAAAAAATAATCATCTGCTTGACTTTCATTTCATTCTAAGAGGTTTCATTCCACTCCATGTGCTCAATAATAGCCCAAGTGACACCTTATGCCAAGACACAACTTGTTGCATAGATACTTAGAATTAGCTGCTTTAATAAAGAGCTTGGGTATTTGTTAATCTACACTAAACTGAAGGACCCTCTTTATATGTGACTAGGTTTGGCATTCACCCAAAATTTATTTGTTTTTTTCAGTTTAGTATAAAATTTAGCTATTATAATAGTTTTCTATTTTTCATCATGCATATATATACATAGCAAATGCTACTTTAAAACCATTTAAAATACCAGGCAGAAGACAAAGGGTATTTGGAGCAACACAAAATTTTAGTACGTATACTAAAATAACCAGCCACTCAGAAGAATTCTTGGATATTTATTTAGCAAAAAAAAAAAACAAAAACAAAACATGGAATAGTTACCACATGCCAGATACTGTGTGAATATCTTCTCTAGAAGGGGCAGTGATAGGGCAAACCATTCCATCAAAAACCATGATTTCTTGCCTTCATTTACTTTTGTACCCTCAAATTCCCTAGCATAACAAATAAGAATTTTCTAAAGTGGTTCCAGGAATAGCAACACATTATGAAGCCTAGGCATAACCAAACTCAATATATTAAGTTCCAGGTTTTAGGCAAAGGTAAGCTATACAGATGGACCAATACATTTGGTTCCAGCCCAGTGTCTAAGAGGTAAACAATATAAAAAAATGGGCTCACAGTCCATAAGCAAAGATCTTTAAACATTAGCAGTTAGTGAGGGCTGAATTCCTACAAAGCATCAACAGAACAAAAACAGGACAGGGTAGAGCCTGAGGATAGGACAGAAGACAGAAGAGTTATAAGAGGTTGGAATCTGGGAAAGTTTCTATCACCTGTTCCAGGACAATGAAGGAAAGGCTACAGCAGCAAGTTAGACTGAGGCCCATTTGACATCGTAGTCAGGAATATGGAGATGGACTAGGTCTCCTTTCTACCTCAGAGAAACTCAGAGAAGCCACATCTCAAATATCCTTTCATTCAAATACTTTTAGAATGACTACTATTTGTAGGTACAGTGTCGGGTATTTGAGGGATACAAAATCATATAACAAGGGTTCCTACCTCAAGATATTATTTAGAGGAGATCCAAGATGGTGGCAGAATATGTGGAAGCTAAACTCATCTCCCAGGATCAAATTGGAAGTACAACTAAAATATAGAGCAATCAACCTGAATAACCAACTGAAGACTAGTTGAAGAGAAGTCTTACAACCAAGGATTTACAAAAGAAGCCGTATTGAAACTGATAGAAAGAGTGGAGACACAAATAGTGCTGGTCCTAATCCCAAGGGGAGTGGCTGAGATTCTGGAGGGATATCTCAGCTGCAAAGGGTCCCTGCGAGAAGAGTGGAGTCTCAACCCCAAGCCCCCATTGGCTCTGGCAGCTCCCCAGCCCAGAGTGCCAGAGCAGGAAAAAGGCATCCACATAACATCTGGCTGTAAAAACTGGTGGGGATTCTGTCTACTAGAGATAGACAGGAGTCTGCTAGAGACACAGGTGACCTCTTAAAGGGCCAGCACACAAAATCCCATTCACAGCCACTCATCCTGGGCTCTCATAAAGGAAGAGTACAGTTGACCAGAGGCATGCGAGGGGAGACTAGGGCTTGTGACTCTGGGGAGAGAGGGGAAGGGACAGCCACCCAAATCCCTGTGCTGAAGTTGGAGCACTCCCCTCCTTACAGCATTAGCCCGGGGAAATGCAAGAGCTTTACCCTCTCAGCTCCCTGTGGCCCCACCTTGTGGAACTTGTGCCTGCTGAGGAGTCAGCTACTTGGTCCGGGGTGTAGAGGTCTGGGCAAACTCAGGGGATGTCAGTGACTGAGTTGTGTTGCTTTGCAGACAGGGCCATTCCTTTCACTTCCCCATGAACCTGATTGGTGTCTCTCCCTCACTGGGGTTCTGCCAGCAGTACTCTGCGGACTCTGGTGGCCCTACCTTCCCAACTCCTGGTGGCTTCACCCTGTCAAGGTCTGTCAGAATCTGGGACAAACTGAGTTGTGTAGCTCCATGGTGGGGGCCACTCCCTCCATCTTCCCTCAAGTTTGACCAGCCCTTTCCCCTGACAGGAAATCCACTAGCCCCACCCTGCTGAGATCTGGCTTCTGGTAGAATCTGGGACAGACTGAATTTTGTGGCCATTTTGCAGAGTCCTCCCTTCAAATGACCATATCTAGGACTCTTTGGGCCTGATAACCTCTGCTGACCTCACCCTGACAACTCCCTGAGACTCTACCCTACCACAAAGTTGTGTGAGCACCCAGCAAGTGGCAGCTAGACTTGTTATATCCTGGGCCATTTGCTGAGTGGTCTCAGACCCTACACTGACACCAAGTTTGAACCTGTGTCAATTTGGTAAATACCAATTGCCCCTATCTGGTAACTCACTGAGAACCAACCTCATACAACTCGAGTACCACCAGAGGCTCTTTCAGTGACTGAATCTAACAGGCAGCAGGTAGGCAAAGGCAGGTAGAGAGGGATCTTGCAGGGCCTTGGCACTTTAAGGGACCTGCCCTTGGACCTGGTGCTGGTAAAAGCTAGCGTTGGTGCTCAGCTTGGTCCTTCCCATGCAAACCCAGACCCAACAGAGGTAGCCACAAAATATGGATGCTTTGTAGCTACAAACAGGTTGTCTAAAGCCAATCACAGGCAGCTTCTGGTGTTGGTCTGCACCAGAGTCCCTCTCAAGAGGCCTCAGAACCAACATACCCAGTGGCCAGCTTCAGAAAACATTAGAGCATGATCCAGTTAGCTTCGCAAGCAGCATACCCTAAAGGAGATTTTGGCAGTCACCAGACCCTGCTGAGATAAATTCTGCTTTATGTGGTCACCAACTTCACAGCAGCTTGTACCCTGTGGTTGTGGTTAATCCTCAGAGCCAGCCAGTCTAAGGGTTGACTCCATTCATTAATGAACCAATAGCAACCAAGACTCAATTACAACAGGAGTTCCCACATTACCCACAGAAGGAACATTTCTGGAAAACCCAACTCAATTAATCACGGAGACTGTACTAATGAGTCCCAAGGGACACCTACTACATAAGGTTACCCTAACAAGACTGGGAGTCATAGCAGATCTATCTAATGTATACAAACAAACACAAAGAGGCAGCCAAAATGGGAAGAAAAAGAAACATGCCCCAAATGAAAAAACAAAAAACAAAAAACCTAAAAAAAAAAAAAAAAAAAAAAAAAAAAAAAAAAAAAAAAAAAAAAAAAAAAAAAAAAAAAAAAAAAAAAAAAAAAAAAAAAAAAAAAAAAAAAAAAAAAAAAAAAAAAAAAAAAAAAAAGAGCTACATGAAATGGAGGCAAGCAACTCATCACATATAGAGTGCAAAAAAAAAAAAAAGGTTATAAAGATGCTCAAGGAAGTTAGTGAGAACTAAAACATCATGAAAAAGGACACAGAGGAAGTCCTGCCAAGATGGAGGTGTAGGTAGATACACTGTGCCTCCTTGCACAACCAAAAGAAGGACAACAACAAATTTAGAAACAAAAAACAACAAGAACTGCCAGAAAAATCTAACTGTATGGAAGTCCTACGACCAAGGAGTTAAAGAACAAACATTCATTTGGATTGGTAGGAGGGGCAGAGACAGACAGCTGGGGTGGGTGGAGAGGACTCATGGCAAGGTGGCAACTGGAGGACTGGGGGGCCAAGGTGATGGCTGGTGGTTCCACATTTGGTGGTGGCTGTGGTCCCACATTTGTGTGAGGATAAATCAGGAAGAACTGGAGCGTGAGACAGATCGCACAACCCAGGGTTCCAGCTCAGGAAAAGAAAGCCTCAAAACCTCTGGCTGTAAAAACCTCTTGGTTTTGTGGTGGGGGGAGAAACTCCAAGTCTCATAGGAGAGTTAGTTGGAGAGACCCACAGGGTCCTAAAATGTACATAAACCCACCCACCTGGAAATCAGCACCAGAAGGGGCCAATTAGCTTGTGGGCAGTGGGGGAAGTGACTGAAAGCCTCCAAGAGCTGAATAAGTGGCATTATTCCCTCTCTGACTCCGCCCCCACATACAGTGCCACAACGCAGCAATGGGAGTTGCCCTATCCTGGTGAATACCTAAGGCTCCACCCATTACAACATAACAGCTGCACCAAGACAAAACAATATGGCCCAAATGAAAGAACAGATCAAAACTCCAGAAAAAATACAACTAAGCGATGAAGAGATAGCCAACCCATCAGATGCACAGTTCAAAACACTGGTAATTGGGATGCTCACAGAAATGGTTGAGTATGGTCACAACTAGAGGAAAAAGTGAAAGCTATGCAAAGTGAAATAAAGAAAATACACAGGGAACCAACAGTGAAGGGAAGAAAACCAGGACTCAATTCAGTGATTTGGAGCAAAAGGAAGAAATAAACATTCAATCAGAACAAAATGAAGAAACAAGAATTCAAAAAAACAAGGAGAGGCTGAGGAACCTCCATGACAACTTTAAACATTCCAACATTTGAATTATAGGCATGCCAGAAGAAGAAGAGGAAGAGCAAAAAAACTGAAAACTTATTTGAAAAAATAATGAAGGAGAACTTCCCCAATCTGGCAAAGAAATTAGACTTCCAGGAAGTCCAGGAAGCCACAGAGTCCTAAAGAAGTGGGACCCACGGAAGCACACATCAAGGCATAATTAAATTATACTACATTAAAGATAAAAGGATCTTAAAAGCAGCAAGAGAAAAGGAAATACTTATCTGCAAAGTAGTTCCCGTAAGACTAGCAGCTGATTTCTCAAAAGAAATCTTACAGGCAAAAAGGGCCTGGAAAGAAGTATTCAAAGTAATGAATGGCAAGGACCCGCATTCCATTTGCATCAAATGGACTGCATCAAAAAGAATAAAATACCTAGGAATAAATTTAACCAAAGACACAAAAGACATATGCTTGGAAAATTGTAAGACTGAAGAAACAAATTGAAGAAGAGACAAATGAGTGAAAGCATATACCACGTTCATGAACAGAAAGAATTACCATCATTAAAATGTCCATTCTACTCAAAGCAATTTAAAGATTCAATGCAATTCCTATCCAGATACCAATGGTGTAGTTGATAGAACTAGGACAAATATTCCAAAAATTTACATGGAACCACAAAAGAACCCATATAGCTAGAGCAATCCTGAGAAAAAAAGAACAAAGTTGGAGGAATCACACTAACTGATATCAAACTATACTACAAGGCCATAGTAATCAAAACAGCATGGTACTGTCATAAAAACAGGCTATACACCAATGAAACAGAATAGAGAGCCCAGAAATAAACCCATTCCTTTATGGTCAATTATTATTTGACAAAGGAGGCAAGTACATACAATGGGTTAAAGATAGTCTATTCAATAAATGGCGTTGGGAAAATTGGACAAATGTGCAAAAAAAAAATGAAACTAGACCACCTTTTTTGCACTATACACAAGAATAAACTCAAAATAGATTAAAGACTTAAATGTTAGACTTGAAACCATAAAAACTGCAGAAGAAAACTTTGGCAGTAAAACATTGGACATTTCTTATAGCAACATTTTCCTTGAAGTGTTGCCTTGGGCAAGGGAAACAAAGAAAAAATAAACCTATAGGACTACATCAAACAAAAACATTTTTGCATGGCAAAGGAAACATAATTTTCAACAAAAGACAACCTACTGACTGGGAGAACATATTCACAAATGAAATATCTGATAAGGGGCTAGTGTCCAAAAATCAGATGCACAGTTCAAAGCACTGGTGATTAGGAAGCTCACAGAATTGGTTGATTTTGGTCACAAATTAGATGAACAAATGAAGGCTACAATAAGTGAAATGAAGAAAAACGCACAAGAAACCAATAGTGATGGGAGGAAAACTGGGACTCAAATCAATGGAGTGGGCCAGAAGGAAGAAAGAAACAACCAAACAGAAAAGAAGGAAGAAACAAGAATTCAAAAAAATGAGGAAAGGCTTAGGAACCTCCAGGACATCTTTAAATGTCCCAACATCCAAATTATAGGGGTACCGGAAGGGGAAGAGGAAGAGCAACAAGTGGAAAACTTATTTGAACAAATAATAAAGGAGAACTTCCCTAATCTGGCAAAGGAAATAGACTTCCATGAAGTGCAGGAAGCTCAGAGAGTCCCAAAGAAGGTGGACTCAAGGAAGAAAACACCAAGGCACATCATAATTACATTAGCCAAGATTAAAATGAAGGAGAGAATTCTAGAAGCAGCAAGGGATAAGGGCACAGTCACCTACAAAGGAGTTCCCATCAGACTGTCAGTGATTTCTCAAAAGAGACCTTCCAGGCAAGAAGGGGCTGGAAAGAAGTATTCCAAGTCATGAAAGGCAAGGACCTACATCCAAGATTGCTCTATCCAGCAAAGCTGTCATTTAGAATGGAAGGGAAAATAAAGTGCTTCTCAGATAAGGTCAAGTTAAAGGAGTTCACCACCACCAAGCCCTTATTATATGAAATGTTGAAGGGACTTATCTAAGAAAAAGAAGATAAAAAATAGGACAGTAAAAAGACAGCAAACTCACAGATATTAACAACCACACCTAAAACAAAAGCCAACTAAGCAAACCACTACAACAGGAGCAGAAACACAGAAATGGAGATCACATGGAGG
>PVKU01005892.1:0-101631 GCA_004027475.1 Anoura caudifer | reverse complement strand
ATGGTTATCACCAATAAATCAACAAACAAGAGGTGTTGCAGAGGATGTGGAGAGAAAAGGGAACCCTAGTGCACTGTTAGTGAAACTGCAGACTGGTGCAGCCACTGTGGAAAACAGTATAAAGTTTTCTCCAAAATTTAAACTGCCTTTTGACCCAGCAGTTCTACTTCTGGGAATAGATCTAAAGAAACCTGAAACACCAATTCAAAAAATATACACACCCCTACGCTCACTGCAGTATCGTTTATAATAGTCAACATCTGGAAGCAGCCCAAGTGCTCACCAGTAGATGAATGGATGAAAAAACTATGGTATTTACACAATGGACTACTACTCTGCCTTAAAAAAGGAAGGAAATCTCACCTTTTGTGACAGCATGGATGGACCTGGACAGTGTTATGCTAAGTGAAATAAGCCTGTCAGAGAAAGACAAACTCATAGACACAGAGAACAAACTGACAGCTGTCAGAGGGGAGGGGGTTAGGGAGTGGGTGAAAAAAGTGAAGGAATTAAGCAGTAAAAATAAGTAAATAAAACCTCATAGACACAGATAACAGTATGGTGATACCAGAGGGAAAGTGGGATGCAGGGAGGTGGAGGAGGGTAAAGGGGAAACAACTGGTGGTGGAAAGAGACTTGACTTGGGATGGTGAACACACAATACAATATATAGATGATGTATTATCAAATTATACACCTGAAACCTATATAATTATATTAACCAATCACCCCAATAAATTCAATAAAAGCTAAAAAAAGATACTATTAAGTGACACTATAAACTGCCTAGACTTTCATTATTAGAGATTCTTTTGAGTTAATAAACATCTTCATGAAAACATCTCTGGAAGTGTTATGAGGCACCATAATTCATTTGCAATAAAAGAAATTAAAAATTGTGATGTTTGATGTGAAAAAGTAAAATCCTAGCTAAGATATGATAAGAGAAAGATAGTTTTGATTTGAAGAGTGAAAGGAGAAAAACAAATAACTTTATAGGTTAAGGTACTTTCTAGAAGGCATGAAATTTATCCTGTTTTGAAATTTTATCTTTCTTGCTTCATCAACTCCATCAACTTGCTCCCATTGATAAATTAGCCTTTCAACTTGAGAGCCTAAGGAGCAGAGAAGTAGAACCAAGGGCCATCCTCCTCTTTTCTAGAGTTCCCATCTGAATCTCATGACATAGAGAAATCCATAAAAAAGTAGCACAAAGCTTCACAGGCCAACACAGGCCATTGGAGAGAGGAAAATGTATATGCAGACATAATTTTGGCGGCAGCACCAGCTCACAGAGCATACAGAAACATTCCCAACCATCACATTCAGTACCCTTTTTAGAGCACAGCCCTATCTCAACTATTTGGATTGAAAGGGTGAAGCTACAGAAATCAGATTTCTATAACATTTGAAGGCAATACTAGAATGATTAGAATTTAAAATTTTCCAAAATATAAAAATATTTCAGTTCAAATAGGAGAACTGGTTCAATCATGGAAATAAAATTAAAAAATAAAATGAAATCTTCCTCAAGATATCAGAATACTCTTAGATGTTATTTTTGTTAGAAGCCATAATTTGCTTCTTTAGTTTCTTGTTCTCTCTTTGGCCTTTTAAACCCTCAGAACAAACCTCAAGCAATTGTTCCCAAAGGATTAACTTTCTTTTGTAAGTAAAAAAAATATTTAAAACTTCTGGTATAGCCACAAGCAGATTTAAGAGAGACACAAGTTCATCTAAATTACAATTCTTGAGTGGTTGTTGATACAAAGATGTAAATGCTCGCCCCTGTTAGCGTGGCTCAGTCTGTTGGAGCATCATCCCCTGGATCTAAGGGTCATGGGTTCAATTCCCGGCTGGGGCACATACCTAGGTTGCGGGTTTGATCCCTGGTCTGGATGTATACGAGAAGGCAGCTGATCAATGTTTCTCTCTCACATCGATGTTTCTCTCTTTCTCTTTTCACTACCCTCCCCTCTCTCTAAAAGCAATGAAGAAATGTCCTCAGGTGAGGATAAAAAAAAAAGTAAATGCTCAATTTTCTGTAACAGCAGGGGCTACTGAAATGGCATAGTTTTTCAAATATACCTGGTTCCAAATGAACTTAACATCATAAATTATTTTATTTATCTTTCAAAAATTTTTTATTGATTTTAGACAGAGGAAGAGAGAGAGAGAGAAACATCAGTTTGTTGTTCCACTTATTCATGCACTCATTGGATGATTCATGTATGTGCCCTGACCGGGGATGGAACCCACAACCTTGGCATAACGGGTCAGCGCTCTAACTAGCTGATCTACCAGGCCAGGGTAGATATCATAAGTTATTGATATATTTAAGTATTATCTTATTATTTTGTCAGAAGCTGCATTACTATAAAATCAATGAATTAACCATAAGAATAGGTTATGCTAGAGAAAGAAGTTATTGATAAACAAGGTGAGACACTTATGAGACACTTTTGGCCGTAGAGTGTGAAAATGCAGTCATGCACCACTTAGCAACAGGGAAACAGTCTGAGAAACATGTCAGGAGATTTCATCACTGTGTGAACAACATAGAGTGCACTTACACAAATCTAGATGGTGTAGCCTATTACACATCTAGGCTGCATGGCTTTACCACTGTTGTGTATGCAATCCATCACCAACTGAAACATCACACAACATGACTATACACATTTCTGGAACTCTAGGCACCTCTCATAGGCTAAAATAATAGTGCATAAAATCAGACTTTCATCTGCTTTGTCTTAACTCTTCACATCGTTTAGGCAATGGCAGATAATCCTAGATGTAAAAATTACACAAACAATAGCCAAAACAAATTTTCTCTAAAACTTCTCCAATTCACATATCCCAATAAAAAAGATCTGCAACTGCCTTACATCTGATGAAAGATCTCAGTATGTTGCCTTGCCTGTGTTTTTCAACAGATCACTCCACCTGAAAAACTTGTTTACATCTATAACTTCAACAAGATTTTCATCAGATGAAATGGCACTGATCTCCAAGTCACATACACTTTGTGATCTGTTACTGACTTTAGTATGGCAGGATGAATAAAATATTATACATTTTCACTTGAGTGCTGTTCTAATTTAACATGTTTGTGAGAAAGATGAATCACAATGAGGGTGTGGTTTAATTGTAGGTAAATTAAATCTTCCTGCAGTGAAAACTGACTTAATTCAATTTCTCCACTGATTTCCTCAAAATCTAAAGAGGGAATCAAAATCAGCATACAGTGATTTATACCTGATTTTCACTAGGTCTGTTCCTAGGTACTAACCATGTCATAGCATTTTTTGCTTTAGATTTTTCTGGTGGCTTATCACTCCTGAAAACGTGGCCACAGCAGGAAAACCAAGCCACAGGAGCCCAGGTGCTGTGGCCCGCCTGGGTTCAAAACTAGCATCATGTGTTTACTGTGGAACTCCAGGCAAGTTCCTTATATGCAATCCTCTGGATGGCTCAATTTCCTCATGTGTAAAATGAAGATAATAATAGCACAAACATTATGGGGTTGATTTGAGGAAAATACATGTGTAATGGGAGTTCCCAAAGGAGAGGAAGAAAAGGCAAAGAAGCATTTGGAGATATAATGGCTGAAATTTTTTTCATATTAGATGTGTACACCTGCAGATCCAAAAGTTCAAACAGCTTCAAGACAGAAATATGAAGAACACTACATCAAGGCAGATAGTGAAAAAACAAAACAAAAATAGCCAATCTGCCAAAACTATGTCAGTGGTTCTCTACCAGAGATGATTTCTCCCATCTCCACCCCTGGGGCACATTTGGCAAGTCCTGAAGACATTTTTGGTTGTTACGTCTGGGAGAAGAGGGAGGGTATGCCACTGGCATCCAGTGGGTAGAGGCCAGGAACTTCAGCAAACATGCTACAAGGCATGTGACAGCTCTCACAACGAATTATCCTGCCCCAAAAATCAACAGTACTGAGGCTGAGAAACACTAAAGGCATATAGTAATTAAAATGCTTAAAACCAGTGATAAAGAGAAAATCTTAAAATCATATCCTTATTATATTTTCTCATTCCCGACAAAAACAGAAAGTACGTGACAACATAATTCTAGGCACTTTTTGTAAATTGCTTGCTATGTTTAAGCCAGGAGCTAAGAACCAAAAGGTAAAGGCACTGGGAGCAGCAGAACTACTTGGATGGGTTTCCAGAACTCAAGGGTTAGTGTGATTTTTTTTTTTTTTACCTGCTTTTAAATGGTTGAATTAAGGGAGCTACAAAACATGCCAGGTATTCTAAAGGTTCTGCTTTGTGATCCTTCTGACATGTAGAAAGCTATGCAGATAATAGGACTAAGCAGTGGATACAAGCTAAAATCTCATTTCAGCCCAACAAACTTTTACTGGCAGGACTTCCATAGTACATGTTATCCATCAGTGCAGTTCTCCCAGTTAGTCTCTTCATTTAACGCAGTATTCTCTGCTGCCGCCACATCGTGCCTATTTAATGTAAATTCTATCCAAGATTGCAAAAATTTTAAAAATCCCCACCAAATTCTGCTAGTTTTTTTTTTAAATGACAAGATTCATGGAGCTTTTAAAATTAGACATGAAATAACATGTCGTGACAGGGTATTAAGAATAAAAATCCAGACAGACCGCATACATATTAAACACTATGCACCTAACTAGGTACTATTTAGATTCATGATCTCATAATCCTCAAATAAATAATTTGGGTTTGGTATTATCGCCCTCCTCATTTCACAGACAAAACAGGTGAAAAAGTTTACTGAGACCAGGATTTGAAATGAAGCCTATTTTGAAAATATATGCCCTTAAAATAGCAGCTAACATTACACAATTTAAGATCATACATGTTTTTAATTAGTTTAGTACTTTGGATCTTCATGCAAATCAATGCACATTTACACTGCCAGGGCACCGGCCCACCACAGGAGTTTATTCAGACACCTGGGTGCCCCACAGGCAGGTGTGGTGGGGCATATTAGTCTATGATTCTTCATCTTCCTGTCAATCAGAGGGAAGAAGGGTGAAAGTGTCACGGCCACAGTGGGAACTGTGCATGTCATTTATTAAAACTGTTTCACAGTTTTATCTTTACAGACGACTAGCCTAGAGAAGGGAATTTTTTTGTTTGTTATGTCCCAGGTGGAAACGCCCTCCTTAGAATCATCTCTTTCAAACATACAAGCCAGATCTCTTTGTTTCAATTTAGGTAGATTTTATTAGAGTGTACACAGAGAGCAAAAAACATGTATTTTGTTTTGTGTTTCTCAATAGTTAACAAAAATCACAATAAGGGGAATAAAATTAAGAAAATACTTAGAGTACCATACTAATCAACAAAATTGTTTGGGTTAAAAATCAGAAATTCATCAATGCTCTATTTATTGATTTTGGAAAGATAGAGAGAAACATCAATTTGTTGTTCCACTTATTTATGTATTTATTGGTTGCTTCTTGTATGTGCCCTGACTACTGGGCATCGAACCTGCAACCTTGGTGTATCAGGATGACATTCTAAACGACTGAAATACCCAGCCCATGACTCATCAATGCTCTAAATAGTCAAATGTGAATTTTGTGTATTTTAAATAGTAATCCTCCAAGATTAAAAAATTAATATTCAACAGAACTACTGAACCATTTTTCTTCTTTGGTGGAAGAAATAGTAGATCAACATATGTTTTACTGGGGAAGTAAAAGCATTAATAAAGGCTATACAGGAGCAGGCAACAAATAATTTATCTTGACAGAATACATAGCTTCAAACAGTTAAAGGTAGATGTAACTTAATAGCTGTTTATTTTTAAATTTATTATTATTTTTTAATCCTTACCCCAAAATATATTTTTATTGATTTTGGACAAAGAGGAAGAGAGAGAGGGAGGGAGGGAAGGAGGCAGGGAAAGGAGAGACAGACAGAGAGAGAGAGAGAGAGAGAGAGAGAGAGAGAGAAACATCGATGTGCGAGATAAACATCCATCCATTGCCTCAGGTATGGGATGAAACCTGCAACCTAGGCATATGCCCGTGACTGGGATCAAACCCACAACCTTTCTGGTGCGTGGGATGACGCTCCAACCAACCAAGCCAACTGGCCAGGGCTACATTTAAAAATTTTTTTAACTTCACCTTAGTACTTTAGTTTTCTCTCTCAGGTGGTTCTATACACAAGTTATAGAGAATTCAAGATAAATGAAATTTTACGTAACATAATCAATTAACTCTATGAACATGTCTTGTTTCCTTCCCCAATCAACTTAACTTCTTACAGTCCTGTATGCTCCCCATAAACAAATAAAAAGAACAGTTTATACTTACTAGAAAGAACAGTTGTAAGGAAAATGTAGTCTGAAAAGGAGATGAGTCCACATTCTCCAAGGGTGTAAAATATACTGCCTTCATCAGCAAATTTTTCTCGTTCCTGGGCAATTTTCTATTAGATATATGGGTGCCACCAAAAGATAAAAAGAAGACAGAGCAGAATGAGAACATAAATAGTCAAAGATAACCCACCATTTATTCGAAAGTTTTATGATATTTGTTCATGAGCATTTCTCTGAGGGTCATTCCAAAT
Source organism: Anoura caudifer (assembly GCA_004027475.1). Lineage (NCBI taxonomy): Eukaryota > Metazoa > Chordata > Mammalia > Chiroptera > Phyllostomidae > Anoura > Anoura caudifer. Next base: position 95,044 of record PVKU01005892.1, on the reverse strand, counting down.
TAACGGATCCTTTACAGTTCTCAAGATGATTAAAATTATAAGACAAAAGATAATTTTGTTTGTTTCAACATGGGATTAATATGAACATTGGAAAATAATTTCAATTTTATGAACTCCTGTCACTTAACATATACAGACCGAGTTCAGGGCTAGTTTTGTTTTTTAGTTTTAAACACAATCTTACTTCTATAGAAGTATACAAGGTAGAAAAAAATCAAAACAAACAAATGAAAAACTAAAACAAAGTCAGTTCCAATTGACCACAAAAACTATACTACTAGTGGTTAGAAATGAAGAAGCAAGCAACTAGTTCCAAGGCCCACACAAATGCTCAGAAACTAGTTTCTGAAATACTAATTTTAATTTTTCCTATGACCCCCAAGAATCTTAGCTCTGGAATGTAGAAGAGCCTGCAGAATAAACAGCATTTCTAAAACATAATGGCAAGTCAGACATGCACACCAAGCTTGGTTTAATTATAATTACTGTCACCTTGGTGGAAGCTCCTAAATTTCAGCTATATGATGAAACTCTCCTAAAACTTAGATTTCACTCTAAGTGTATATTCCTTTTCTTTAATCTATAAAGCTTGCAAAGAGAGTTAATTATCAGCTGCAGTAATAGTCTGTTTGGCAAGTGGTCTCTTCCTGGGTGTTTAAGAAAACCTACTCTGTTTTCTGAATTCATGAATTATAAATTTAGTGGCAACATTGAAGATATTCTCAAAAACTGAAAAGGATCCACCAAAGAGTTAGACTTAATACTAAATTTTGTAAGTTTTGGGCTGACCTAAGATATTCAAGAAATTATTCTGGGTACCAAAAAATGAAATAGGAGGCGTCAAGAACCCAAACCAAGAAAGCGCAATCAAAGTAATAATGTCATGCAAGCGCAAATAATAAGCAGCATTGCAATCATAACCTTTGGAGGAATATCATGAAAACTAAACCAACAAGCGCCACCACACCAGCATCCAGGCACACAACTACCCAATAGGTTACCTCTGTCTAGTGAAGATCCCATCATACACCACAAAGGAAAGAAAATTAGTTAACCAATTGAAAACACAAGTACCAAGTAAATTATTATGATCTTTTCAGTAAACCCACTGATAGTCTTTATGGAATATTTGTTTGTTCATATGCAACAGTAACCACAGAAAGGTAAAAAGCCATATGGCAGATTCTACTTAGAAAAGGGTTTCTCTGATTCATTTATGACAGACAGAAAGCATGGTCTGCTGGACTGCATTCAGAGATTACTTCTTTGAGACAACAGAAAATCAGCACATAGCTCCATATGTTGAAATTAAGGTTAGATCTTATACCACACTTGATTGTCTACCAAGAGATTAAAAACAAATTTCAGTCAGGAAAAGCTGCTGGATGAAAACAGGACCAGCAAAGCCCTTCACTGGGAAGGTAGTATTTTAATTTCTCAAAGTAAAAGAAGTAAATAGTTGGGATGATTTTTTAAAATCATCCAAGATACTGCAAAAGTAAGGCATATGAATAAGGAGAAAAATACACAAAATGAGAATCTGCTCCCAAAGGCATACCATTATTAGCCAGAACAATAAATGTGTACAGAGGCTGACTACTTCATATTAACTATGTAATAACTGTATGGAGAGAATGGTATAAGCTAATAAAATAAATAAGATACTGAGATCCAGAAGTTAAGAACCAGACAAAATCTAAGGGCAGTGGCAGCTAAGCCAAAGAAGCATACCTAACATTATTTTCCTAACAGTCATCTGGACAATGAGTAGAAAGACTAGTCTAGGTCTGTTGGTTACTTTTAATTTTGAAATATTTTCAACTCAGAAAAGTGTAAAGATCCATATAGGAGCTCCTGTATACTTTTTATTCAGATTCACCAATAGCTTACACATTATTTGTTTTATCATTTTATATAGATATATATTTTTTTGCATCATTCTGAAAGTTGAGCACATTTTACACTTTATAAATACTTCAGTATATGTTTCCTACAAACACATTCTTTTACATATCACAGTATAAATTTAAGAAAACCAGAATACTTAATACTAATACATGCTATTACCTAATCTAGTCTATTTTTAATTTTAGTCAACTTTCTCAATAATTTCCTTTGTATCTATGTTTTCCCCAGTTCAGGATGCAATATACAATCATAAATGGCATTTAGTTTTCCTATCTCTTTAATATCCATTAATCCAGAACAGCTTTCTCTACCCTTATTTTTTCCTTTGGAGGTTTATTTTTGATTGTAATAAAATGCACCACTTTAACTATACAAGATAGTGTGGCTTCTTTCAAGTAACATAATGTTTTCTACATTCATTCATGTCGTAGCATCAATCAGTATACCTTTTATTGCCAAATAATATTCCATTGTATATATACCACAATTTGTTCACCCATCCATCCAACGAAGGGTGTTTGGGTGGTTTCCACCTAGTGGTACAACACACATTCACACACAAATATTTGTTAGACTTTTCAATTACTTTGGGGTTTATAACTTATGAATCTTGCATTTTCAGGTTGCCCGGATGACTCAGGTCTTAGCAAACATTTGACTTCACCCTCATGAAAGAGCTTGTGCCAGAGCAATCTAGCCCAATTGTTCCCTTTCATTCACAGAAAGCATGACAGACAAGAAATGATTAATGTTGTTTTAAGCCACTAAGCTTTAGATTTGTTTCCCAGCAATAAAAAACAGTTAAATATACTTATTAAAATATTTCTGCTAGTCTGTGGCTTGTAATTTCTATTTTGACAATCAGAATTTATAATTTTCATGAAGTATAATTTATCTATTTTTCCCTTTATGGTTATTTCTTTCTATATGCTAATAAATTTTTGTGTATCTCCAGTCTATAAAAATATTCTCTTATATTTTCTTTTAGAAGCCTTATAATTACAAATTTTACATTTAAGACTATGGTCCATTTTAAGTCAATTTTGTGTATACAGACATAAGGGGTGAGGTTCATTTTTTAAAACTATGGACATATAGTTGTTCCTAAGCCATTTGTTAAAAATCATTTTACCATATAAGTATAGATCTACCCTTCTATGATATTTTCTGATTTGAGTAGCCCAATTTTTTTGAAGGTCTTTTGATACTAGCAAAGTATATGATTGTTTCTTCACAGTATAAATAATCATGGAATTATTAAACAGTTTTTAAAAAGGCAGCTTGAGAGACTCTTCAAGACCCACTGCGGTCCTGGTTTAGGCCTAGCTACCCCCACCATTAGGACACTTATAAAGTCTGCAGAGATAATAAAGATGTCACTGAACAGAACTTTGATTATATATTAATTGAGAATTGCTACTGGAACTCATCTCCATAGGGACTACATTATAATGACACTTCACAATGCTAATTCAATTAGTGTGATCTTCTCCAGAAAGGCACCTGCCTCTACTACATGAAATGGGGTATGTCTATGTTTGCAAGCCTCAGTCCTCTAAAGGAGAAAATATTTCTGTTTGTGTAACTATGAATGAGACCTCTGCTGTGCTGAGTAGATTGATAGGGAGCAAGAGAGGCCAAAAGAATGCCAAATTGCTGCCTATAAGAAGAACTAGAAGACGACGTCTGGAAGGAAAGATATTAGAAGAAAGAAAGACTCTAGAAAGGTAAACAGAAAAGGAGAATGAGTCATGACCAGAGGGGAAAAGGAGGTTTCAAAAGTCAGGAGAAACAGAGGAAAGAGAAAGCATGTGTGCGTATGTGTGCTTGAGAGAATGAACAAAGAATGTGTGTTTCAGAGCTGCTCCTTAAAAATGAGCAGAAAAAAAGATGTTTAAAGAGGATTTTAAAATTACCTATGCTTTGCAATGTGCCCTGTGCAATACAATCTTCTAATTCTTCAGAGTAAAGGTCAACACTATTCTTTCATGCTTTTGGAGCTGGGATTGGGGTACAAGAAGATGGAGAAGAGTTACATGTATGCTTTCCAATTTATTAATTTGTCAAAGAGTGATTCAGGTATATTTAGGGTTATATAGACGTGGGCAAAAGTAGATTAATAATAGTAAAAAACATAAATAATAATACAAGATTAAACTATGTTTCACATACTCAAAACTGTAAACCTACATTTGCCAACCCCTGTATTTCTAACTTATTAACTCTAACAATTTATTTATAAGTGATAAAACTCCAAAGGCGATTCTTATAAAACTCATGACATTAACCACGAACACCAAAATTGTCATAAAACCAAAGTTTGATAATGAATAAATATTTTGAAGTCCTGAAGTATGGTAAAAATGGAAAACCAAGATTCAACAAAGGAAAAGTGGAAAGAAGTTTTTAGGTTTCTATTTTCTTACTCCAATGTCTCATCAGTATTTAATTCTCCAATTGGGAATGTCAAGTATAATGTCCCTTCACGTAATCTTTTGGGTAATGTTTAATCTGTGACTAAGTTTTAAATCATTTTCCCCTAAGCCAACACCATGTATACACGTCAGAGGGGACATGGAGGCACAGCCCAAAGAAAACAATGTTCCTTCACAGATTGGTGATGGTGTTCACTTTCTCAATCACAAAGGTGGTAAAGAATATCTACATTAATATGTATTTTCACCAGGAAAATCTATCACCAGGATTTATATTAAATTCAATATACTTAACAAATTCAATATAAATAACAAATATAAAAGACAAACTAAAAGGAATAAATTTCTGTATATAAAAGTAAAAAAGAAATGTATTCCAATTTTACCATAAGGGCACAAATGTAAAATTAAGTAAAATATTTTTTCTTTTTCTGTAAATTATATTTTATTGATTATGCTATTACAGTTGTCCCATTTCTCCCCCATCATTCCTCTCCACCCTGCACACCCCCTCCCACCCACATTCCCCCCTTTAGTTCATGTCCATGTGTCATAAGTTCTTTAGCTTCTACTTTTCCCACACTATTCTTGCCCTCCCCCTGTCTATTTTCTACCCACCATCTATGCTATTTATTCTCTGAACCTTTACCCCTCTCTCCTCCTCCCACTCCCTTGCTGCTAACCCTCCATGTGATCTCTATTTCTGTGTTTCTGTTCCTGTGCTACTTGTTTGCTTTTGTTTTAGGTGTGGTTGTTGATATCTGTGAGTTTGCTGTCTTTTTCCTGTCCTATTTTTTATCTTATTTTTCTTAGATAAGTCCCTTTAAAATTCATATAATAAGGGCTTGGTGATGGTGAACTCCTTTAACTTGACCTTATCTGAGAAGCACTTCATCTTCCCTTCCATTCTAAATGAAAGCTTTGCTGGATAGAGCAATCTTGGATGTAGGTCCTTCACTTTCATGACTTGGAATACTTCTTTCCAGCCCCTTCTTGCCTGCAAGGTTTCTTTTGAGAAATCATCTGACAGTCTTATGGGAACTCCTTTGTAGGTAACTCTCTCCTTTTCTCTTGCTGCTTTTAAGATTCTCTCCTTATCTTTATCTTTAATCTTGGATAATGTAATTATGATGTGCCTTGGTGTGTTCCTCCTTGGGTCCAACCTCTTTGGGACTCTCTGAGCTTCCTGGATTTCCTGGAAGTCTGTTTCCTTTGCCAGATTAGGGAAGTTCTACTTTATTATTTGTTTAAATAACTTTTCCACTTGTTGCTCTTCCTCTTCCCCTTCTGGTACCCCTATAATCCAGATGTTGGGACGTTTAAAGATGTCCTGGAGGTTCCTAAGCCTCTCCTCATTTTTTTGAATTTTTGTTTCTTCCTTCTGTTCTGTTTGGTTGTTTCTTTCTTCCTTCTGGTCCACTCCATTGATTTGAGTCCCAGTTTTCCTCCCATCACTATTGGTTCCCTGTGTGTTTTTCTTCATTTCACTTATTGTAGCCTTCATTTGTTCATCTAATTTGCGACCAAAATCAACCAATTCTTTGAGCATCCTGATCACCAGTGCTTTGAACTCTGCTTCTGATAGATTGGCTACCAGTGCTTTGAGCTGTGCATCTGATAGGTTGGCGACTTCTTGGTCGCTTAGATGAATTAGCTCTGGTGTGTTGATCTGTTCTCTCATTTGAGCCATCCTTGGTTTTGCTCATCTTTTATTTTTTTAATTTTAATTGTTGTTCTTGTATAGTTTTCTGTCTTTTACTCCCATCCCAGCCCACTGCCCCAGCCCTCCCCACCTCCCTCCCATTTCCAACCTCCCTAGTTTTTGTCCATGTGTCCTCTATACTTGTTGCTCCAAACCCTTCCCCTTTTCCCCTGAAATTCCCTCCCCACTCCCCTCTGGTGACTGTCAGTCTATTCTCAATTTCAGTGTCTTTAGTTATATTATGCTGGTTTGTTTGTTTTGTTGATTAGGTTCCTGTCAAAGGTGAGACCATATGGTATTTGTCTTTCACTTCCTGGCTTGTTTTGCTTAGCATAATGCTCTCTAGTTCTATCCATGCTGTCACGAAGAGAAGGAGCTCCTTCTTTCTTTCTGCTGCATAGAATTCCATTGTGTAAATGTACCATAGTATCTCAATCCTTTCACTTACTGATGGGCATCTAGGTTGCTTCCAACACTTGGATATTGTAAATTGTGCTGCTATGAACATTGGAGTGCACAGATTCTTTTGGATTGGTGTTTCAGGGTTCTTAGGATAAAATCCTAGCAGTGGAATGGCTGGGTCAAAAGGGAGATCCACTTTTAGTTTTCTTAGAAAATTCCATACTGCTTCCCATAGTGGTTGTACCAGTCTGCAATCTCACCAACAGTGCACTAGGGTCCCCTTTTCTCCACAACCTCTCCAACTCTTGTTGTTTGTTGCTTATGATGGCCATTCTGACTGGTGTGAAGTGGTATCTCATTGTGGTTTTAATTTGCATCTCTCTGATAGCTAGTGATACTGAGCATCTTTTCATGTGTCTCTGGATCCTCTGTATGTCCTCCTTGGAGAAGTGTCTGTTGAAGTCCTTTGCCCATTTTTTAATTGGGTTGCTTGTCTTCTTAGAGTGATTTAAGTTCTTTACATATTTTGGAGATTAAACCCTTGTCTGAGGTATCACTGGCAAATATGTTTTCCCATATAGTTGGTTCTCTTTTTATTTTAATACTGTTTTCTTTAGCTGGGCAGAAGCTTTTTATTTTGATGAGATCCCATTTGTTTATTCTTTCCTTTATGTCCCTTGCTTTAGGGGACATATCAGTAAAAATGCTACTGCTCAAAATATCTGAAATTTTCCTGCCTATGTTCTCCTCTAAGACTTTAATGGTGTCATGGCTTATATTTAAATCTTTTATCCACTTTGAATTTAGTTTTGTGTATGGTGTAAATTGGTGTTCGAGTTTCATTTTTTTGCATGCAGCTGTCCAGTTCTCCCAACACCACTTGTTGAAGAGGCTATTTTCACTCCATTTTATGTTGCTGCCTCCTTTGTTGAATATTAATTGACCGCAGAGACTTGGGTTTATTTCTGGGCTCTCTGTTCTATTCCACTGGTCTATGTGTCTGTTTTTGTGCTAGTACCAGGCTGTTTTGATTACAGTGGCCTTGTAGTACAGTTTGGTATCAGGTATTGTGATCCCTCCTACTTTGCTCCTTTCTCAAAATTGCTGCAGCTATTTGAGGTCGTTTATGGTTCCAAGTAAATTTTTGAAATGTTTGTTCTATGTCTGTGAAATATGCCATTGGTACTTTAATAGGTATTGCACTGAATCTGTAAATTGCTTTGGGTAGTATGGACATTTTGATGATGTTAATTCTTCTGATCCATGAACACGGTATATGCTTCCATTTGTTTGTGTCTTCCTTGATTTCTTTCTTCAGTTTTGTGTAGTTTCCTGCATACAGGTCTTTTACCTCCTTGGTTAGGTTTATTCCTAGATATTTTATTTTTCTTTTTGCTATATCGAATGGGATTTTATTTATTCTTGACATCTGCTTCTGCTCTTTCATTGTTGGTATGCAAAAATGCCTTTTATTTATGAATATTGACTTTGTATTCGGCTGTTTGGCCAAGTTCATTTATTAGGTTGAGCAGCATTTTGGCTGAGTCTATAGGATTTTCTATGTACACTATCATGTCATCTGCAAACAATGACAGTTTTGTTTCCTCCTTTCCAATTTGGATGCCTTTTATTTCCTTTTCTTGTCTAATCACCGTGGCTAATACTTCCAATACTATATTAAATAGAAGTGGTGAAAGTGAACAACCTTGTCTTGTTCCTGATCTTAGTGGAAAAGATTTTAGTTTTTGCCCATTGAGTAGGATGTTGGCTGTAGGTCTCTCATATATGGCCTTTATTATGTTAAGGAATGCTTCCTCTATTCCCACTTTGCTGAGTATTTTTATTATAAATGGGTGCTGGACCTTATCAAATGCTTTTTCCACATCTATTGATATGATCATGTGATTTTTTGTCTTTGCTTTTGTTTATGTGATGTATTACATTTACTGATTTGCGAATGTTGAACCATCCTTGCATCCCTGGGATGAATCCCACTTGGTCATGGTGTATGACCTTTTTAATGTATTGTTGGATGCGGTTTGCCAATATTTTGTTGAGAATTTTAGCATCTATGTTCATCAGCGATATGGGCCTGAAGTTTTCTTTCTTTGTGTCTTTATCTGGTTTTGGGATTAGGATGATGCTGGCTTCATAAAAAGAGTTTGGGAGTCTTCCAGCATTTTGGTTTTTTTCGAAAAGTCTGTGAGGGATAGGGGTTAGCTCTTCCTTAAACGCTTTGTAAAATTCTCCCGTGAAATCATCCGGTCCAGGGCTTTTGTTTGTCAGGCGTTTTTTGATTACTGCTTCTATTTCATCTGCTGTTACTGGTCTGTTCAGGCTTTCTGCTTCTTCTTCATTGAGTTTTGGGAGATTATATTTTTCTAGAAACTTGTCCATTTCACCTAGGTTTTCAAATTTCTTAGCATACAGTTCTTCATAGTAATTTCTTACAATCCTTTGTATTACTGTGGTTTCAGTTGTAATCTCTCTTCTTTTGTTTCTGATTGTGTTTATTTGAGTCCTCTCTCTTTTTTTCTTGATAAGCCTGCTTAAAGGCTTGTCGATTTTGTTTATGTTTTCAAAGAACCAGCTCTGGGATTCATTGATCCACAGAATTGTGCTTTTAGTCTCTATATCATTTAATTCTGCTCTGATCTTGGTTATTTCCTTCCTTCTACTTGCTCTGGGCTGTCTTTGTTGTTGTTGCTCGAGTTCTTTTAGGCACAGGGTTAAGTTGTTTGTTTGAAATATCTCTATCTTTTTAAGGTAGGCCTGTATCGCTATGAACTTCCCTCTCAGGACTGCCTTCGCTGTGTCCCATAAGTTTTGGGTCGTTGTGAGTTCATTTTCATTTGTTTCCAGAAACTTTTTGATGTCTTCCCTAATTTCATTCTTCACCCATTCATTGTTTAATAGCATGCTATTCTATCTCCATGATTTTGAGGATTTTGGGTTTTTCCCCTTGGGGTTGGTTTCTAGTTTCAGTCCCTTATGGTCAGAGAAAATGCTTGGTATGATTTCAATTTTCTTGGATTTGTTGAGGCTTATTTTGTGTTCTATTATGTGGTCTATTTTTGAAAATGTTCCATGTGCATTTGAAAAGAATGTGTATTTAGTTTCTTTGGGATGAAGAGCTCTGTATATATCAGTTAAGTCCATTTCATCTAGAATGTTGTTCAATGCCACAATATCTCTGTTGATTTTTTTGTTTGGAAGATCTGTCCATTTTTGACAGTGGGGTGTTAAAATCCCCTACTATAATTGTGTTGCTGTCAGTATCTTTCTTGAAGTCCTCTAAGATTTTCTTTACGTATTTAGGTGCTCCTATGTTGGGTGCATATATATTTACAATGTTTATGTCTTCTTGGTGGATTCTTCCCTCGAGTATTATGAAGTGACTTTCTGGGTCTCTCTTTATGACTTCTAATAGACTATTTTTGAGGTCTATTTTGTCTGATATGAATATTGCTACCACGGCTTTTTTTTCCTGTCCAAATTTGCTTGGAAAATTTGTTTCCAGCCCTTCACTTTGAGTCTGTGTAGGCCTTTAGTTCCAAGGTGGGTCTCTTGTAGGCAGCATATAGGTGGGTCATGCTTTCTTATCCATTCAGCTATTCTATGTCTTTTGATTGGAGCATTTAATCCATTTACATTTAAGGTCATTATTGATAGGTACTGATTCATTGCCATTTTTGTTCCTATTTTCCTCTCTCTCTCTTTTCCTTCCTTTCCTTAAAGCAGTCCCTTTAGTATCTCTTGCAGAACTGGTTTGGTAGAGGTGTATTCTTTTAGACTTCTTTGGTCTGGGAAGCTCCTTATTTGGCCTTCTATCTTGATTGAAAGCCTTACTGGGTAAAGTAGTCTTGGTTGCAGGCCTTTGGTTCTCATTACTTGGAATATTTCTTGCCATTCTCTTCTGGCTTGGAGCATTTCCATTGAGAAGTCAGCTGCTAACCTTATCGGGGCTCCCTTGTATGTTACTTCCTTTTTCTCCCTTGCTGCCTTTAAGATTCTCTCTTTGTCTTGGAATTTTGCCATTTTAATTATGATGTGTCTTGAAGTGGGCCTCTTTGGGTTCCTCTTGATTGGGACTCTGCGTTTCCTGGATTTGTGTGACTTTTTCTCTCATCAAATTAGGGAAGTTTTCCATCATTACTTTTTCAAATAGGTTTTCTATCCCTTACTCTTCTTCTTCTCCTTCTGATATCCCTATTATACGGATATTATTACGTTTCATATTGTCTTGAATTTCTCTTGATCCCTCTTCATTCTTTCTGAGCCTCTTTTCCTTTTCTTGCTCTTTCTGGGTGTTTTTTTCTACTTGGTCCTCCAACTCGCTGATCCAATCTTGTGCTTCATCAATTCTACTTTTGATTCCTTCCACTGTGTTTTTCAGTTCAGAAATTGTATTCTTCATTTCCTCTTGGCCCTTGTTGATAGTTTCTATTTCCTTTTTCATGTTGATATAGTTTGCAGTGAGTTCACTGTAGCTTCCCTGTAGTTTCTGGTAGCTCATTAAGAGCTCATGGAGCTTCCTGACAACCATTGCTTTGAACTCAAAATCTGATAGTTGAGTTGCCTCTGTTTCATTTAGTGTTCTTTCTGGGGCTTCCTCCTTTCCTTTCATTTGGGGGTTGTTTCTTTGTCTTCCCATTTTCTGTAAGATTCTTGTTAGCCTCAGCTTCTTAAATTGATCTGTTCTGGCTCCCTGGGCTTATGGTGTGAACTTGTGTGGTAGAATACCTGTGAGATTCAGTAGTGCTGTCTCCTTTGGGTATCCTGATGTTCACAGCTTCCACTGTCTCAGCTGTTGAAATGCCCCCTCTTTGGGACCATCTCTGGTTGTTTCACAGTTCCAGGGTTTTTTGTTTTGTTTTGTTTTGTTTTTGTCTCACTCGTGGGTACAGAAAAGAGGAAGAAAAAAAATGAAAAGAGAAGAAAGAAAAGAAAGAAAAAGAAAAGAGAAAAAAAGAGGAAGAAGAGATATAATTGGAAAGAAAGGAAGAAGGAATAAAGTAAGAAAGAAATAATGAAAAGTAAAAGGAGTTGATGGGCAAAAAAAGACAAAAATAATGAAAAAATAATAAAATATTTAAAAAAGAAAACAAAATAAAACAAAAAAACCCCCAAACCAATAACTCTTGCTGTTTTCAATCTTTCCAAGCTGGTTTTTCTGGTTTTGATGGCTGCAATGGCCAAGGGCTCACAGTATCGCTTTTCTCCCTGTTCAGCACTCACTTATCTTTGGGCCACTCTCCTCAGAGCTAGCCTGGGGCCTCTCCACACAGGGCCTCAGGTGTATGTTCTGAGGCGGTGTGTGCCTACCTCGGTGCATGCAGGCGTCTATGATCTTGTAGCCATCTGTGGTCATGCACGGGCGCTGACTGTCGCACAGCTGTCCCTTATGGCGCGTGGGCACCGACTGTCGCATGAGCTCCAGAGTGCAGTCCTCCCAGGGCTATGCGTGGGTATTTATATCCCCAGCTTGCTTGCCACTGAGACCTTAACTCCTCTCTGTGATATTTCAAGCAACCAGGTTTATGCCAGTGCTGCTGAAACCTTGTTTGTGTGGGGAGGTAGTGGCTGACCCGGCTCCCTCCCTAGAGTCTTGTGGTGAGCCTGGCGAGCACTGGCCCATGGCCTCAGCCCCCACCCTGGTTTCTGCGCTGCTCACCGGGCTCTTATTGTTCTGAAGTACTCTCCTTACCAACTGGTTTTTCAAAACCATCTGGTTTTACAATTTTCGATCTCCTGTTTTCAAATATGCTGTGTTTCTGATGGCTGTTTGTTCTGTTCCACCGTAAATCAGCCAGGTTTTTCTCCTGTGAGTAGGGGGAAGTGGAATGTGCTCCCTCCTACTGTACTGCCATCTTCCTTCTCATCTTGTTTTTTTTTTTTTTTTGGTCTGGTTGCGGTTGTTCTGTAGTATGGGGCGGAGCCTTAGGCATCCACCAGGTCGGGGCAACCCAGTTGCTGGGTTGTGATGCTGTATGTGGGGGCAGGGTCCAAGAGGGAACAATGGCGCTTGCTCTGCTCTCTTCGGATTCCAGTCCGTTCCGTTGCTTTCCCCAATCAAATTGGGCCCTTCTGGTGCTGACCTCCGTGTGGGTGGGCCTGCGCACTCTCCAGGACCCCATGGGTCTCCCCAATGAACTCTCCTGTGAGGCTGGGACTCCCTCCTGGCAACCTCAGCCCCTACAAGTGTTTTCAATTGGTGCTTCCAGGATTCACTTCCCAGCACTGGGGCCCTGCATTGCACAGTCTGTCTTGTTGCCTAGTTTATGTGCCCATGAATGTGTGTCCGCAGTCAGATGCCTTGTGCACCCCGCTTGGTCTGCTCGTTGCCTCCTCCTGTTTGGCAACTGCCACCTGTGTGCCTGGGGTGACGTGCGCCAGGGACCAGCAGCCACCACCTTCTCCCACCGCGACCCCTCTCTGCCACCGACTCCGTAGGCTGCTGACTTCGCCCTTCTTACTGGTCTGGGTGAATCGTTGTCGGACTTCTGTACAATTCAATTTTCTATCTGTCTTGGTTGGATTTTTTGGGGGGTTCTATATTTTTGTTGTCCTTAATCTTGGTTGTGAGAGGAGGCACAGTGTGTCCACCTACACTTCCATCTTGGCTGGAAGCTTACATAAAACATTAAGATGTCATTTCAGTAACAAGAAAAAAATTATAGTAAGGGTCTATGAGAAACTTGTATCATAATAAAGTTCCTGAGGAAAGATTCTAACAGTATGCCAGTATATATGCTGAAAATGAAACAGAACTGGGTATTTTAAAAAGATATTGTAATTAAAGATAATTTACAGTTACCTTTTTATACATGCATCTTAGAAGTTATATATCAAACTCTATTGCAATTACTTGAATCCCTGAAATTAAGGCTGTGAAAGCAGAATGCTGGTAAACTGATCAGAGTAATATTTCTATTCAATTTACTGGCAAATGTTAGCTCCTTTTGGAGAAAAAAATTATGCAAAATATTGAAAAGCAATATGCTCATTGACTTAAATAAGTTGAAATTTAACTATTCTATTATTCATTTACATGACCTAGTTCTTGATCTTATCAGTTTCAAAATTTAGAACATAGCTATAGGCTCAATATCACTAGAACATTCTCATTACTGACCTTGAGTAAAGGCAAATAAATAAATAATCTCATAAGGGTACTGGCATTGATCTTAATTGCACTATCCTCTTTTTATTTTTTAGATAAGCAGAAAGACTTAAGAGTAAACTTACAGCAAATCATACCTTATACATGTGTAATTGCTACACTTCTCAGTGAGTCTATAACCTGATCTGTTTTATCAGGACAGCTTTGTTGCAGGGCATTTACACTCTGGTTTCTGATCTATCACACAAACTTATAAAACATCTGGCTTAAGTTGCAGGTGCCATCAGGAGCTCTGGGACTGGGATTTCCTATGTGATTCAAACTCCTTAGTACTCACTGTGCTCAAAAGTGAATCCTAAGTGTTATAAGGTTGATCAAAATAGGGGCTATAACTTTAACTCTAGGATTCAATTGTTTGAAGTCAGAGAAAAATCATATCTAGCAGTTTAATCTCATTATTTTCCTAGTAAATGTCCACTTTTCAAGTTCTATAGCTCAAAATAAATGTTTCCTGTCAAAAAGAAGTTAATGGGACTGTTACAGTAAAATAGATGCCATCATATCATCCTGGACCTCAAAACATCCCTGGTATAAAGAAAATCTGATAGAGAACACACCTTTACTATTTAAAGAGGTCAACCATTATGAGGCTGAAATAATTGGATTGTTTTAATATTAACATTTCTATAAATTGCTAAAATACATTTCAAAGTCTATCTAAACCCCTCAAGAAATATTTGAAGTTGTACTTCAAAAAAAATTAATGATAATAATATGCTTCTTCTAGAAAATACAATTTTGGCACATCATTTCTAAATGATAGATAGCATTTCTACCTAAGGTTGGGGTTGGGGGTGGTGTAGCCAGAGCATTAGAAAGAAACAGAAAATTCAGCAGTTTCCCCATGCAATTACTGCTCATATATCATTATTTGGTTGGCATACAGACAGATGCCAAAGCCTTCATAAGATATTGATCTTAAACAATCACCCTGTTGCAAGTCAAAAGAAAATGTTGCACAGTTAGAATGTGGTTTTCTTCTTCCCCCACCACATATATGAATTTGCAGAAAGGTAGAATTTGGGCATATGTCACATAAAAATTAAAGTGAGATGTTTCTAATTTGGAGTTCATGATTTATTTTTCTCCTGGCTTAGAGTTTCCAATCTTTTCAGAGGTAATATTGTTTTTGAGGCAAACATAAATTACTGTGCAACAAAGTGTGGAAGGTGAATGCTTAAGACTCTATAAACCTCACTCTGCCAGAAAGCCATTCTCTTTGCAGTCCCAATTCTAACCACTTTAGCTCTGAGAACTATTCCAAATGCCTAGAATGCAAATGTTTTTCTATTTCATGGCTATAACTACATGGTTATAGAGAAAATGAATGCAAATGAAGATGCTTAAAAAAAAAACAGTGGCAGAAGAGGTGATTAAAGCAATGATAAAAATTCAGAAGTCTACTGGAACAGCATTGACTTCAAGTAAATGATACTACTTTATTAAAATTATTTATTTTAGTTCTCAATATCTGATGAGGTATTATTAAAAACCCTAGAAGGGGAAAAATCACCCATTCTACCACATTAAATCTGTACACTTGCTTCAAAGTGTGCATATTCTTTCTCTGGTTGAAATACTGATGTTTTACCATTACTAATTATCTGCTATCTAAATCTCAAAATTAATTTTGAACTTGGGCCACTCAAACACAAAGAACTGCTCTGAACTCAGCAATAGTCTTGGTTTTGGTGACATGGTTTACAAAAGGCTTCCCTATCACTTCACATAAAAACAACCTCAATTCAAATTTTGAAAAATATGTTAATATAATATTTCACCTTCCTCCATTTGGAAATAAAAATGCATCTTAAGAATAAAAATTAAAAAGTTTCACTCTGAGGATCACCAGTCATACACTTGTCTTATATTGTTCTAGTAACTATTATCCACCAGGAAACCATTTAGATGAAGAATTTGTAAATCATTTTGAAATCAAACATTTACAGGTATTCTTTGAACACCACTGACCATTAAGACATATCAAGAATTTTTAAATTACAGATTGCATTTCTATGCCAGGCACTGTGCTAAGCACTTGCATGATCTCTTTCAGGCCTCACTGCAATTCTATGAGGGAGGTGACACTACTATCAGCACTTTACAGATGAAATAAGTAAGTAGCCCCAATAAGTAGCCCAAGGTGATGATGCCACAGAGTGGCGTGACAGGTCATGTTCTGACTCCAGAACCCGTGCCATGAACCATTATGTGTTATATTGTACCAAATACACAGAAATACACCAGGCATCTACACTGCTGGCAATTTCTTAAATTGTTAATGGGACTGGATATTTTTGGAGGAAAAACACAGTTCACTATTGCAAAATATTTACCTTGGGGCTTAGCTTGTATCAGCTCAGTTATCTTGAAGAGAAAGTCAAGCTAATGATGTATGAGGTGCATATCATATTTTTACACTTTGACTTGTTCAAATGCATATTTTAATCATTTTCAGAATGAGTATCAGTTTAAGAATGTAATGGCTCTTTATACTGTTCTTAATTAACAAAACTGAAGAAGCTTTTTATTTAAGTTTAAAACTTTTAAAAAGGCATTGTGGCAAAGACAAATACGCAGAGTAAGCACTCATCTCACACATTCTCTGCAACCAAACCATATCAGTAGATGTTTAGGTTGAGAGCCCATTTTTTACCAGAATAGGAGAAAAGAACTGTTTTGAGTAGTTTTTATAGAACTTTACTCGTGTAACCTTAAAACATGCTAGAGTGTTTTGGCTAAAATAATAAGAAAAAGGAAGTTAGCCTGGAATCTTGTTTCATGGTGAAAAGCTAAACATGAAGGTGTTAAAATGTAATGGTTAGTCATGTTCATGCTTTCAAATCAACAATGGTAAGTCAAATGGGTTCAGCTGACCCCAAATCAAACAAAACAGAATCTCAAATAAAAATGTATTTCAAAACATCGTAAAAGAAGTCTGAATATTTGGGACAACCAAGTAATTATACCCTTCTTGGGAGCTCTTAATTATTATACTGTTTCTTTTTTTCAACCTGAATAATCAAACATGTGTGGTAAAACAGACTTTAGTGATGGAACTCAGAGACTGGAAAGAGACAGTTTGCATACTCCTGGAAGCAATGCAATAAGTATTTGACACCATTCATAAGCTGCATCTGAAGATGCACTCTATGCTAACAGAAAAACAAAATGAATCAGACCCTTCCACAGGCGATAGGAACTTAGCATGCAAAGGATAAACCCCTGTAAAAAAAGCAAGCAAGAAAGCCCTCTTCTACAAAGTAACTGCTCTGCTCGTTGACCTTTGGAAGCTTACAGGATTTACACTAGAGTCACCAAAATGTGTGATCTTTATAGAACCCAATAGAGATAAACAGTCCCCCACTACCTATTCAGAGAAAAAAGTTCATTATTTTTAATACATAAAGTGTATTAATAAGGTATCCTTAAGAATACAGTAAAATTTGATTTTGAATCCTTTATCATCAAAGAATATTACTTTCAATAGTCAAAGTTTCAAGAAGACTGCTGCTCTTTTGTCAACAATGGTGGTTGACTACTCAATGCTGCAGATTCCAGAGACTTCCACTTACCAGTTTCTACCTCTTTTCTCTTCTTACTTTCTATGAAGGACACCTATCTGAAGCAAGTCATTTTGAACCTTTAATCCTTAAACCATACAATTATCATACAAGTTTTTAGCTTCTCCTACAAACTGTTTGCTGTAATTAGAGAACAGGAAGTGGCTTTCCTCAATCACAGGTCAGCATCTCATCTGTTTTATGCTCTTTAGCACTATGCTTGTCTCACAGCTATTCTAAACTAGAATCTCAGGGATTAGAAACATTGATAATGGGGTTATCAATAAGTTATTTTCATATAACTACTTAAGTATTTGTTGATTTGTTTCACAATGCAGTTAAAGGCAAAGATAAGACAATCTATTGCAACAACAATAGGATGATTGGTTTGGAATCTCGTAATGGGACTACTAAAAATATATCCCATTTTAAAAACAAGGAAGCACATGAAAAATGTTCCATAAAAATAAGAAGCACCCTATGATTTTCATTAATTATATGATTATTTTAAACCAAAAGTTTCTAATTCAGTTTAGTTTATATTTTTATGAAGAAATGCAAGTGTAATTTTTTTTTAAAAATAAATTTTAATAATTTATAAGCTATAATTAAAGACTCTAAGCCTTAAAGATCAATTTTGAAAAGTACTTCTTATGTGTGTCCTTGAAATTCTCTTGTTAGCCTACAATCTATATATTCTTTTTTGTCATGATTTTCTCCATGTATTTGCTAGCTATTCTAAGTAAAACTCGTTGATTAGCTCAGAAAAGCAAAATAATGAAGTCCTTCTAAATGTTTTGTTTCCCCTTAAGCCATTTGGAGCAAAGTGCAACTAAGCAATAGGTGTATACCTATATTATGTAAAAAATTTCAAAAAAAAAACTATGAATTTTTCACCCGAAGCCACTATTACAGTCCAATTAGGAACTAAGACTATTTAAATGACCCAATTAACTGAGTATCCCTTATGCAATATAGTGATTAAAACAGTTTGTTTACCTTTTGTATAACTCATGATGTTAAAACTTCCTTCTTAAAATAGACTAGCCAAATTTTCCTGTCATGGTTTTTTAATGGGTAGGAGTTGTGAATATTTTGAGTGATGTTACAATTTTTATAGTTGTAAGTCTATACTGTCAAATGAAAGTTATAAAGTTTATTATAATAAATGTAAACAATTTTATAAAGAATACAATAAACTTTTAAAAAATCCTGTCTTTTAAATAATGCTAGGTACTATAGTCTCAAGGACTTGTGCAGTGTTTGAACTGTCTTATTAAAGATAAAGTATGTTAATTTAAAGTGAAAGGAATAAAATCATTCTCTGAAGGGAGAAGGGAAAGGGCATGAGCATGCACTGGACTGAACCTTTGTCCCTAAAGCATTATTATGGCTTTTAGAATATTAATTAATTTGAAGCACATGCTGTCAGTACCTGCCAGAAATCCTGATCAGAAGGTGAGAAAAGGAAAAAAATTGACATTGATTATATGAACAAAAACTTCCAAATTGAATATATATAAATATCACAAAATATTATAACATATAAAGGACCTATTAAGATCTGTTATAAAGTCACTGAACACCTGGAAATAGAAGATGAGAACTAAATAGATATGTTTTATATATATCTTCGAGGTACAAAAAACCAAAAACTAAAACCCCAACAACTCAATCTAACCCCACAATGAAACTTACATTGTAGAAAAACTTCATATGACTATAAAAAGAAAGCACACAAATAATTACCTGTATCTTAAAGGGAAAGCAAATGTTTCATTTTTTTTAAAGGACAACATGAGAGGAAATAAATTTTATTCATCAGTTATTTCAACTTCCCTAAAATCTTGACATGTTTGAACCTCTTCTGTTTAAGGATAAAACAATTTAGCACACAACAAAAATCTCAAAAAAGGGAACCAACTAGACACAAAGTATTGATGAAAAGGCTTAAAAAACCCAGGGTTTTTCCTCCAAATTCCTGGTTAGTTAAGGTCGTGTTTATTGTGAGGGGAAAAAAGGCCCCAAAACATCAGGCTGTTCACAAAAATAACCCACTGTATCAACTTTAGAAAACAAACCTTAAGACTATTACACTAATTATTTTCCTAAAGGATGCATTTGACATGACAACTCCAATTCACAAAAATACATTGTTAGGTTTGTGTTGAAGAGCCCCACAAGTACTCTTATGTGGGGTTAACACATATACCTCTAACCCACAGCTGCTCTCAGGTGCTACTCAATTGATGAGATTGCCTTTGCAGTTAGGGAAGTAACTGCTGAACTCATATCTGAATGAAAAGAACTGTACTCCCTGCATAAAAGAGATTATTTTGGATACAGTTGATAAAAACCATACTTCCTTTTATTATTAAGTCATAAAGAAGTATCAAAATTAAAAGCAAAAATTACAGGGTAAGGTTTAACTACTAGGAGCATCAAAGGATGTGAAAATGGGATTAGGTGCAGGGCAATATGGATTAATGAAAACGGGAGGAACAAGGATGGGGAGAACAGTGAGCATGTGCTGAAGATGCTAGGGGAGAGGATCTGGTGAAAATTTTGATCTTAGACAAGCACCTACATAATGAAATGGGACAAAATTTCTAAACCCTACTATGTGTTTAGGAATCATCCTCTCCTTCTTTAGCCTCTTTTTCATCATCCTTGATCAACTCCAGCTAGTCATCCAGTCCCTGATCTTCATTATCATCATCATTTCAGTAGGTCCCCCTCCTAAGCAGAGTTATCCTGCAAACCAAAAGGTCACCAGTTCGATTCCCTGTTAGGGCACATGCCTGAGTTGTGGGTCAGGTTTCCGGTTGGGAGCGTGTGAGAGGCAACCTATCACTGTTTCCCTTGCACATCAATGTTTCCCTCTCTTTCTCCCTCCTGCCCCTCTTACTAAAAATAAATAAATAAAATCTTTTAAAAAATGCTTTTAGCAATTTACAAACCTAAGGCTAGAATTGATGTGACGGGGTGAGACGAATCACTGTGAACACAGAACAGTTCAGATAATGAGAAATTGAAATAGAGTTCTCTCTTCAGTTCAGGGCCTAGCTATTTAATCCCAGTCAACTAACTACTCATTACAAGCACAAGTAGATCTTTACAGCCGATCTAACTGGGAAGGAAAGAAGCATGGAGAGAATAATTATGCATAGGGTATTTGTTCTGTAGCATTTCACCCAAACCAAGAAAGAAGATAATATATATGACACCTAACTCCTTCCATAAATTGAGCAAAATGCTCAAAGTCATGCAAAATAGTTGCAATTTGTACAGTCAGGCACTTTAACTATTGTCCTGATTTTACTGAGAAGGTAACTGACAAAGAGAGGTTAAGTGGTCTCTTGCCCCAAGGTTACCCATCAAGTATGTGACAGAGTCCATATTGAACACAGAACAGTCTATATGCAAAGTCACACTCTTTTCATCCTGCACTATTATTATACACTAAGTTCAGCAATCCATAATGTATTTTTCATCCTCAATTCAGCATACTACAATATCGATCAATCTTTTACATACAGTTGTCAAATATTGAGACTCTTGAAATGGAAATCCCTAGAAAAATATTTCGAACACTAAAACCAGATTTTCTTAGGACTGTGGTATGTACCAAAGAACTAAAATTGCTAATTTATAAGAAGAAAGAAAAATGAGCAAGTGGTTTTAAAATAATTTAAAGACCTTGGATGAGAAAGAAAGAAAGATGAAAAAATCTGAGAATAAAAGTTAGAGGAAATTGCAGCAGGGGTCAAAGGATTTCTTGAAAATGCTGAATCAGTTCCTGAGTTCACTTTGGTAATAGAATTACATTCTAAACTTTTGCTCCTCTAAAGACTGACTAGATGAGTGGCCCCATTCAAATGATGCTATATTTAACACACAAGCAATCAGAAAAATTTCTGTTTACAAAGAGATCATATAAACAAATAGTTTAGCTATATGAAAGATGATATAGTACAGCACTCAACGTGGTGAACCCTGGAGCCAGGCTAGGGTTCACCCTGGCTCTACCACTTACTAGTGGTATGATCTCAGTTCAAAAAAAAGGATTAAGTTACTTAACTTTTACGTACTTTAATTTCTTATTTGAAAATGATAACAAAAATAGTAAGCTAACTAAAAGAGTAGTTGTGTAGATTAAATGAGTTACTACGTGTAAGAACTTAGAATGGTGCTTGGCACATAATAAACACTCAAAAAGCCTCAACTATTCTTTTTCAAATTATTATTGGTGATAATTACCTCAGGCAAATAGAGTCAAGCATTTGTCATTTAGAGAATTTGCTTTAAACTGGAAAAATAAAACATGGATAACAATGAGATGTTAATGGTTTTTTCTAAAATGGCTGAATCATTACCTCTAAAATAATATGTGACTATGAAATAATGTGGAGAACTTCAGGCTTCAAGGAATTGAAATACTTTGTGCATTCTCCTGGAATCTGTTATAGTTTTTTTTTAAGCAAGAATTTTCCTATTATAAAAAAAAAGAACACAAGTGATATACCCTCCTTTAAAGATGAGATTGATAGTGCAAATAAAAACATGGATCAAAAAAATATATACCAAAAACAATAAAATTCTGCCCATGTATTCATATTGATCAGTAGAAAAACCTGAATGAACATATTAATTCATCAAGAATTTAGACTTGACTGGTTTGAATTCTCTGGAAGTTAAAAGGGGGGGAGAGGGGGGGGGAGAGAGAGAGAGAGAGAGAGAGAGAGATGCATCTAATTAACAATTCAGAATTCATAGGAGTATCATAACCTGCTGTACAAATTTGAGCAGAATTAAAGCAGTTCAAAGATTTATCAAATTCTGCTCTATGAGAATTTCAGTTCACCCTCTCCTGATTTACATTTTCTTTCTTTTAAAAAATATATTTTATTTATTTATTTTTAGAGAGAAGGGAGAGGGAGAAAGAGAGGGAGAGAAATGTCAATGTGTGAGAAACATTGACTGGTTGCTTCTCGCACACCCACAACCCAGGAATCGATCCAGCAGTCTTTGAGTTCATAGGCCAACGCTCAATCCACTGAGCCACACCAGCCAGGGCTAATTTTTATTTTCTTGATCTGCAATACATTTTACTCTTAGAAGACAGAAAATCCCTTATATAACTTACTATATATGTTAAAGAATAATACTATACTTGATCTTATTCCAGACTCATATTTTATCTGTGATATGAAGTAAATAATCACAACTTGAATAAAGCAGTAAGAGGAAAATGTGAGCCCACACTCACCCTGGGGAAGTAAGTCTTACCACTAAAGGGAATGGCATGGACCACAGTGTGCTGATTGCTGGGGGGAGGTAGGTATAAGGAGATTAAATGGTGATGGGAAAAAAAAAAACAATTAACAAAGAAAAAGAAAAAAAGAAAGTTCATTTATTAATATTTTAAATAAGTTTTACCCAGTAAGCAATTAAAAACATTGAGTTACATTAAAACTTTGATTTTTAACTATGGCTCCCATCTTTTTTGCTGCTGATTATCTTTCCTGCTATAAACACTGTAATCAGTATTTCCCTTTCTAGCCTTTAACTATATTTTTATTTCTTTTACCTAAATGTGGACAATTTTCACTTTAATTTGATATAAAGTGTTCTCCTGTTCCATGTGAACAAATATTCTGGTATGTATCATCAAGGAGATGGAAATAAAACACTGTTAATTCTTTCTTCCAAATTGATTCTAAGTTGGCAATAATTACAAATATTGAATAAACTCAATCCAGAGGCACCATTTCTGAAATGTTCAGGAGAGCCTAGGGGAAAAGGGAACTTGATAAAGAGGAAAGAATTAAAAATTCTATTTTTCTGGAAAAAAAAAAAGATGGAAGGATAGTAATGAGCAATTAGTTTCAATGAGTAATTCCTTGTTATCTGGAAAAAAGAATGTGAACTTTCAAGTTTTTAGAAGAGAGAAGATGATTACAGGAAAACTCTGGAATATTGGTATTCTTAGCTTAAACAATTTTATCTAGATCATGAAGTTTTCTACTGTAACTTAAAAAAATGGTGGTATCTGATATGGAGTATCTTTTAGAAAAGACATAGAAACAGAAAATACAAAACTTAATTTCTATCTTTGCTATGCTGAGAAAAAAGGGAGAGTTAAGAAAACCTGGGAAATGAAAGGTGTAGGCCCCATCAATAAAAGACAGCAACTAAATGATTAAATGAGAGAAATACTTGACAATTATACAATAGAAAGGATCCATTTAGAAGTTATACTTTGTTTCATAGACCAGTTATTATATGATAAAATTAAACCCAGAAAAATATAGCTTTTACTAAAGAAATAATCCAGAAATAACAAGTCACAAGAAAAATGCACAGATGTTGCACATTGCTTGTGTGTGTGTTTAATCTATGACATGTTTCACTACAACAAAGGCCAGACCATAATTTATATTACCATCTGTATAATAATGCTAATGTACTATGTATAGTGATTTTCAAATATCCTTTAACAAATTCTGAACTCTTTCCAGCTTTGAGATTTTTAAACTTTAGTCTGAATATAGTATTTTTAAAAATAACACCTGTCTACCAAATAAATTCTTAAAACCAAAGGCCGTTGACTATAGTCTCTTTATGCACAGCCTGTGTTAGTAGATAGTTTGGAAATGCGTAAATGAGGCAAGAGCCAATAATGATGTATTTCATGACTTTGGTACAAAGGCAACTGCCAGAAATCTTAGAGTAAGGCACATTAACATAAGGTAGCGATGGGCTCTGGAAAAAGATTCTCCCCAAAATTAAAAAGGTACTTAATCCAATTCAGTTTTATTGACTATCAGTTGAAACAAGAATGTTTCATTTATTTCTTAAGGGAATTTTCTAGTCAAACAGAATAGGAGAAAAGAGGATAGGTATTAAATCAAGAAATAACTATCCACTTATTTGTCAATATCAGTTGGACCATTCTTTTCTACTTTGCTTCTGGAGATTGTACAAAATTCAAATGTACATGAGAAAAGACCTTAGGATGTGATACTATTTCTACATTTGTTCTTGCTTTCAATGACAGAAAGGGTAAAGTGCGATTCAATTAGAAGGCAATAAAAATAGGCTAGTGTTTCTTACTGTTCAAACAATAGATTTTATTAAATGGTGCGTTAAAAGTTAAAACCACAGGGCCTAAGAGGAGATGAGAGTCAATATTCATTCTCTAAGCAGTTCATAACTAGTTTATCTTCCAACTTAAAAAAAAAAAGAGAGAGAAAAAATTACCCATTTAAAAATCAAAGTAAGTTTAAAAGGAAAATTCCCCTAGGTTGTTAGATTTCTACTAAATTTCTGGCCATCATATATGGAATTTACTGTAATTACCACACAAATCTGATTTTTTGACAATTCAGTAATTGTTTTAGGATTTATATACACTAGAAACTTTACTTAAGAATTAAGATTTCCCAACTGAGACAATGAGAGAGTCACGCAGATCCAAAGAGAAACAAGAAGATTGATAGCTGAGTAAGGGCTGGTCCTTATAGTTATCAAGTAAAGGCTTTTTTATACATGGTAAAGATCCATGGAAAAATATCTAAACTGATTAAACACAATGAAATTTTGCACTCTTTGTTATAGTAAGGCTTAAAAGCAGTATCAAAACTAACTTTTTAACCTTCATCTGAAATAAAAGACAATTCAGAAAGAGTAGTGAACTTGGTTTAAAAATCCTTCTTAAGAAGCATAACCTTTATCACAAAACAAGACCATATGAATATATTTGATGGAAATTAAAATAAGATTTACATGAAGAACCTGGCAAAGGTATTAAGTATGTACATCAAAACAAGGATGGAAGGGAATCTGTGTGCACTTCTGCTAGGGGAGAAGCTGGTTATCTCAGGATCCCTGGCTTAATTCTACACCTCCTTGTAAGAGTCTTCCCTTCCTCTATTCTCCACCATACAAATCATACTTTCAAACACTGTACGTTAATGTACCTGGATCTTGCCTTTCCCACTTTGATTTCAGAATTTTACACTTCAGTGTACAAACATCCACAATTATAATCTGGAAAGCCTGGCTTCCAAAGGGGAAGCACTGTCATTTAAGTCTCCACATCAAGGTAGGCACTCAAATGCTTCAACATTTTATTGCATTTCACTATTGCTATTTTATAAAAATAAGTGGATATCAAAAAATGCAAGTGACACCAATGATAAGAAATGTAGAGCTCATAAATTAAATACAATTAAAACAAAGGGAGAGGAGCTCATCAGTCTTGTCAAAATCTGCAAACTTTTAGTGTCTAGTGGATAGAAACAGGAAAAAAATTAAAAAGCATGTATAAAACATGAGGTAGCATTGGGGATTTTATATTTGGGGGACCTCTAAAAATGGAAATGCCATTTAGGTATATTTGCTGTTCAAGTCACACACATTCAACTTCTTTATGTGTTTTCAGATTTACACATATACAGCCATAGAGAAGTAAATTCTCATGCTACTCTGGATTCTTTTAGTGACCAAAAAAAGTGATTTGTTAAATTTATTTTGCTGTAGGATATCACTGACTTAGTGAGTCATACCTCCAAGGAATATGTGATTGACTATCTGATTTTTTCCAAGTCGTCAAATATATACTGGTCACCTCCTGTTTGCCAGGCATATATGCTGAACTCTGAGTGACACAAAAACAGATTAAGACAGGGGCCTGATTTGCCAGAGACTCTGAATCAAACCCTGACACCAGTGTCTGCAAATAGCCTCTAACACATATATGGTACTTGATCATACATGAAGCAGAGACACTAAGGATCAGAAGGAAGAAATGGCTGTTCCAAAGCAGAGCCAGGACTCTGGACTTAGGTCTCCTAACATCAAGTCCAGCACCTTCTATTTTCTATCATTGTTTCTTTTAAATTATGTGACTTTAACAAGAGGACACTCACAGATGGAGGTACTGTACCACCTGAATAGGAAAGGTAATTTTTAGGCTGGAAGCCTTGGCTAAGATCTCTCAGCTCTTAAGACAGCCACTCATTCTTTCCACTTGCGCAAAAGACCTTAGCACTTATATCGTCACTGTATTGGTATATGTAGTTTACATAATGATGCAGAATTGACACATTTCTGCAAGACCAGTTTCTACTAACCCTGACCTCTACTCATCTGAACTATATTTTGTGATCCTGCCTTTTCCAGCCACTTCATAATTTTCCTTCTGAGTCCTTTCACTTCAGGCTTAAAAGAGCCATTCTTAGCTCTTTCTTCTTTCTTCCTCCTCTTTGAAATTGACCTTTTACTTTTTTTTCTGACCCTATGCAATACGTTCTTTCTCTTTTTGGAGAATTCAGCCTGAAAAGGAAAAACATGTTTAACTAACTGTTTTGACATAATAATATTGAAAGTTTCATTTTCTACACTTAAGAATGATTTATTATGCAATTTATTCAGGCATAAAATAAAGAATTGAAAGTGAATGTAAACATGCACATTTGGAGTGGTCTTCATAATTATTATGAAAGCACTAGTAAGGAATTCCCCAATTTTCTGGTTAAGATGACCGCTACACAGGACTGAAGTCTGAGGAGGGTCAAATCAGATGGCTGCTTTCAAAACAGTGTCATATTAGGGGGCTTGTTAACTTCTGAGGCTTTTGAATGAAAAGTCAAATGTCAACTTACGCTGAATTAGCCCTTAATATAAACAGTAGGCAACCCATGAGTATTATTTTTATGGATAAATATAGAAGAAACTTCTAGTTGACTCTTTCTGTAGAAGATTCTGAAGCTCTTACATTCCTCCCAACTTAAACAACATACTTTTATGATACGATGTATTCAGAAATCTCTCATGAATAATTCTAGAGGAACTTTAAAATATTCTTAGCAAACAGGATATAAACATGTCATAATCTGCTCACCTTTCCATCAAAGCGTTTTATTATATACTGATCCAGGCCCAAGTCTGTAAAAGAGAAAAAAAATTAGTTACTGATTCATCTCAAATGAAACATGTTGACAATTAAATGTACTAGATGGTTTAGCCAAATATTATTTCAAGGCCACAACAATGAAAATTTTGCCCCATTTTCAGACTCAAAAGTATAAATGCTAAAATTGCATATGAGAAGGAA
Source organism: Anoura caudifer (assembly GCA_004027475.1). NCBI lineage: Eukaryota > Metazoa > Chordata > Mammalia > Chiroptera > Phyllostomidae > Anoura > Anoura caudifer. The sequence goes on along the minus strand of PVKU01005892.1, from coordinate 67,731 downwards.
GGCTCTGAGAGGATAAAGAGGGTAAAATTCATATGCAAGCATATTCAACAGTATAGCCAACTGGAATCCTGGACTCCCCCTGGGATGGCACTCTTTTCAGTACATCAAGGTGCTAATTACCTCTAAATAAGGAGAGGGATATTAATTTAATGTTAATATATAACAATTTTTTTTGTATCAAAAAGGCTTTCCAACTTCCACTTAGGATGGTGGCACAGGCAGACATGGCTCACCTCTTCACACAACCACATCAAAATTACAACTAAAATATAGAACAACCATCACTCAGAACCATCAGAAATGCAGATGAATGGAAGTTTGACAATTATGGAATTAAAGAAACCACATCCATCCAGATTGGTAGGAGGGGCGCAAATGCAGAACATGCTGGTCCAACATTCACGTAGATAAAAATTCAGGAGAGATATCTCAGGAGCCAGGAGTCCCTGACCCACACCAGGTCCCCCAGCCCAGGATTCCAGTGCCAGGAAGATAAGTCCCCACAGCTTCTGGCTGCAAAAACCTGCAGGGATTGAGTCGGTGGAAAAACTTCTAGAGACCTAAGCAGTTCCTCTTAAAGAACCCATGCACAAGCTCACATACTCAGAATTACTTTCTCTGAGCTCCAGCACCAGGGTAGCAGCATGAAAGGCACCAGTGGCACACTGGGAGAAACTGAACTGTCTGGTATTAAGGTGAGCAGAGGCCATTATTGTCCCTTTTCTAAACCCTCACTGCACAGAGCCACAGAGCCACAGAGCGGGCAAGCTGGTGCCATATCTGTGACTCCATCAACCTGGCTAACACTGTTTGACCCTCCTTGGAGATCCCCAGAGGCTTCACCACACCCAATTTACAGTTCTACCCAAACTGCTTTTCCATATGAATTGTTAGTCTTGGCTCATGTTGCACAATTTCCTAAATCCTCTCAAATAAGCAACAGCTGCCTTAGTGAACCCCAGACCCCATACCACTTTTTAATTTGTCCCAGGACCAGCACTAGCAGCAATCAGCCTAGATTCACAGCATGGCTTCACCTGGGAATCTCTAAGCCCAGCACAAATAACAGCCATCTCAGATTGCTTATAGCTCAGACAGGGTAGCCCCAAGCAAAACACAGGTGGAGGCTGACCTTGGTCTGCCTCACCTGGGAAACCCCAAGGCTAGTGTACCCAGTGGACAGCTACAGACCACACTGGAGCATCAGCACCCTACCCCTGCACAGCTTATCATCCACGGAGGGTAGAGGTTGGTGGTAAGTGCTCACAGCCAATCCTTGCAGCTGACTGGCTAACAGCAATCAGGGCTCAACTACAGGAGGAGGGTGGACTCAGCCCACACGAAGGGCACACCTTGAGTATCTACCTTGGGTTATAGGGGAGGCTGTGCCACTAGACCCTACAGGACACCTACTCCATTAGGCCACACTATCAAGACATGGAATCATAGCAGCTCTGCATAATACATGGAAACAAACACAGGAAGGTTACCAAAATGAGGAGACAAAGAAACATGGCCCAAATGAAAGAACAGGTCAAAACTCCTGAAAAGAACTAAACAAAATGGATATAAGAAATCTATCAGATGCAGAGTTCAAAACACTGGTTCTAAGGATGCTCAAGGAACTTAGTGAGGACCTCAGCAGCATAAAAAAAAATTCCAGTCAGAAACGAAGGATACACTAATTGAAATAAAGAACAATTTACAGGGAAACAACAAGAGTGCTGATGAGGCCAAGAGTCAAAGTAATGATTTGGAACATAAGGAAGAAAAATACAACCATTCAGAAGAGGTAGAAAAAAAGAATCCAAAATAATGAGGATAGTATAAGCAGCCTCTGTGAAAACTTCAAGAGGTTCAACATTCGCATCATAGGGGTGGCAGAAGGAAAAGAGAAAGAGTAAGAAATTTTAAGTGTATTTGAAATAATAATGAAAGAAAACATCCCTAATTTTGTTACAGAAATAGACATGCAGGTCCCAGGAAGCACAGAGTCCCAAAAAAGATGAATGCAAAAAGTCCCACTCCAAGACATATCATAATTAAAATGCCAAAGGTTAAAGTTAAAGAGAGAATCTTAAAAGCAGCAAGAGACATGAAGTAAGTTACCTACAGGGGAATTCCCATAGGACTCTCAGCTGATTTCTTAAAAGAAACTTTTCAGGCTAGAAGGGATTGGCAAGAAATATTCAGTGTCATGAAAAGCAGAGACCTACAGCCAAGATTGCTCTACCCAGCAAAGTTGTCGTTTAGAATCCAAGGGCAGATAAAGAGCTGCCCAGACAAGAAGAACTAAAGGAGTTCATCATCTCCAAACCATTATTATATGAAATGTTAAAGGGATTTATTTAAGAAAATGAAGAAGATCAAAATTATGAATGATAAAATGGCAAAAATACATATCAACAACTGAATCTAAAAAACAAACTAAGCAAACAAGAACAGAGACAGACTCATGGAAACAAAGAGTGTTTTGATGGTTTCCAAATGGGAAGGGAGTGTGGAGGCATGGGTGAAGAGGTGAGGGGATTAAGAAGTACAAATAGGTAGTTACAGAATAGCCTTAGGGATTTAAAGTACAGTATAGGAAATGGAGTAGCCAAAGAACTTATATGCATGACCCATGGACATGAACAAAAGTGGGGGCATTGCCTGAGGGAGTGGGGGCTGCTGGGTGGAAGGGGGGCAAAGGGGGAAAAATCAGGATAACTGTAATAGTGTAATCAGTAAAATACAATAATAATAATTATTTTATCAAGTTAAAGAAAGATGAGTTTAATATCAAAGAAAATTTTTGTAACACAAACAGATACAAATAGACCACTTATTACCTTTTAAAATTTGGTAAAATAATAAATATTTACCTTGAGAATACCTAGCATTGAATTCTAAGCACAAAGATACAAGTAAAGTGCCTACGAGGGCAGGGAGTTTTTGTCTTTGCTGACCACTTTATCCTAGCATTTAGAATAGTGCTTGATCAATAAATATCTATTAAGAATAAGATACAAACCCTGCCTCGAACAAAGATATATGCACATAATAATTAACATTACAAAGAAGCATACAATAAGCTTAATAACAGGGTGCTGTGTAACTTTTTAGACCAGAGAAATTGGTTCCCAATTACATGTATTTGTTTATAATTACTCAGTTCTTTTCTTTTCAGTTCTTATGGTATTCACTCTAGTGTAGGCCCTTATCTTGCTATGTCCAGGGTATTATAATGATCACATTATCATCCCTCCCAGAGTAAGCTTTTTGCATTTCTGACTTCTATACATTCTCCTAATCTAAAATGTGCTTCACTTTCCAGAAACGTGCTGCAAAAAAACGAACCTTGGACTGCAAAAGAAAGAGATAAATCAAGAAATAGAAATATCCCCCCATAATTTTAAACCTCACGGATATTCAAAAAGATATCAGAGACATAAAGGTAGTAGAACATGCTTTATTTCATGTTTTCATGTGCATACTAAAAATCTGTATATCTTGTTTGGAGAAATGTTTGTTCAAGTCCTTTGCCCATTTGTTATTTGGGTTGTTTTTTTGTTGAGTTGTAAGAGTTCTTTTTCACTTCTGGTAGTTTGTGTGTTTCTAAACATTTTTCAGTTTCATCTAGGTAATCCAATTCATTGGTGTACAACTGGTCACAGTATTCTCTGACAATCTTTTCCATTTCTATAAAGTAGGTAAAAATGTCCCCAGTTTCACTTCTGATTTTACCTATTTCCTTCTTTTTTTCTTAATCAGACTAGATAAAAGTTTCTCAATTTTGTTAATCTTTTCAAAGAACCAACATTTTGTTTAATTGATTCTATTGTTTTTCTATTTTCCATTCATTTATCTCTGCTTTAACTTTTACTATTTCCTTATTTCAACTATTTTGGGTTTTGTTTGCTCTTCTCTCTCTTTTTAGTTCCATAAGATATAAATTTAAGAAAAAATTGGTTTCTTTTTAAATGTAGGTATTTACAGTTTTGCAGCATCACGTAAGTTTCAGTAAATTCTGTTTTCTTTTTCATTCATGTCAACTATCTTCTAAATTGTCTTGTGATTTCTTATTTGAACACTGGTGTTCAAGTGTTTAATTTCCACATATTTATTAAATTTCTAGTTTTCTATTATTGATGTACAGCTTTATTTTACTGTAATCAGAAAAAGACACTTTATATCACTTTATTCTTTTAAAATTAAGCTTTGTTTTATAGATTAACATTTTGTCTATCTGGTATATTCTGTAGAATGTTTGACGTGCACTTCAGAAGAATGTGTACTTGGCTGATCTTCAATGGAGTGTTGTGTTAATGTACGTTAGGTGTAGTCAGTTTATAGTGTTTTATTCTGTTTTCTTTTTTCCACTGTGCAACCCACTTCAGTGCCTGTAGCCTACTGTCAGAGGTCAGGCAATAGATCAAGGCCAGAGTGTGCTCTGGCATGGGGCACTATGAAAGACTCATGTACACCTTTATAGTGTTAAGTCCTCTATTTTTTTTTTTTTTTTCTGGCATTCTGTCTAGATGTTCTATTTATTATTGAAATGGGGGTATTAAAGTCTCCAATTATAATTACTGAATTATTTCATCCATTAATTCTGTCAATGTTTCCTTCATATATTTGGGGGGGGGGGTCCTGTCATTTGGTGTGTATATATTTGCCACTGTTATATCTTCTCGATGAACTGACCCTTATATCATTATATAATGTTCTTCTTTGTCTCTTGTAACAATTGCTTACTTAAAATTGATTTTGTCTATTATCAGTAGTTAACTCAGCTCTCTTGGTTACTGTTTTTACCCTCTTCATCTTCACCTATTTGTATCTTTGGACCTGAAGTAAGTCTTTTGTAAACACTATCTATTAGATCATAGATTTTCTTCTGTCAATCTCTTTTAACTAGTAAGTTTAATTCCTTTACATTTACAGTTACTACTGATAAGAAGGGACTACCTTCAGCAATATTATAATTTGCTTTCTGTATGCTGTATCTTTCTTGTCCCTTGATGCCCCTGAAGTTGCTGTACTTTGTGTTTGGTTGACTTATTTTCTGGTGTAACACTTCTATTCTCACCTCACTTTCCTTTTCTGTATGTTTTTCAGTTATTTTCTTAGGGATTAACTTGAGAAATTATAATTAATATCTTAAATTGATAATCTAATTTAAATCAACATTAATGTACTTCCAATGGTTGTCTTATGAATTTGTCATTTAGATCATATAAGAAAGAGAAAGAAGTTACAAACCAAAAATGAAACAAAAGCAGACTTAATATTTCCCTATGTAGTTACTGTCATACATATATGTTCTTTGGCTAATCCCTTCACCTTCTTTTCTCCATTCCCATTCTCCTCCCTCTACTCAAGAATGTCACTCCGTTCCATGTATCTATGCCTCTACTTTTATTTTGTTACTTAGTTTATTTTGTTCATTAGATTCCATATATAAGTGAGATCACATGGTATTTGTCTTTCACTGACTGGCTTATTTCCCTTGGCTTAAGAAAAAGAGAATATTAAAAGCGGCAAAAGAAAAGCAGTTACTTACCTACAAGGGAGCGCCCATAAGACTGTCAGCTGATTTCTCAACAGAAACTTTACAGGCCAGAAGGAAGTGGAAAGAAATGTTCAAAGTGATGAAAAGCAAGAACATACAACCAAAACTGCTCTACCCAGCAAAGCTATAATTTAGAATGAAAAGACAGATAAAGAGCTTCTCAGACAAGAATAAGCTAAAGGCATTCATCACCACCAAGTCAATATGACAAGAAATGTTAAAGGGTCTTCATTAACAAGAAAAAAAGTTAAAAAATATGAATAAAATGACAATAAACATATATCTATCAAGAACTGAATCTAAAAAATAAACAAGCAAAAGAGAAACAGACTCAAAGATACTGAAAACATTTTGACAGTTGTTAAATGGAAGGGGTATAGGTGAAAAGGGTAAAGGGATTAAGAAGTACAAATTGGTCTTTTTCTTTAAAGAGAAAAAAATTTATTGCAATAAAAATGCACTTATAAAATGTCCACAGAAGACGTAATTCTTCAATGCTATATAAATTTGTTGGGAATACTTTATCCACCTACTATTGTTACAATGATGCCATTACAATGATGCCACCTAAAATATATTGTAAATGATAAATTATACTCTCTAACAAATGCATCATTGATTTTCAACAATCGTTGGTTTAATAATAATTAGTTTAAGACCATATAATCACATCTATGCTCTGGAATGTCCATTTATTTTCATGTAGTGTGGTGGAATTTAGAGTATAATTGCACATGAATAGTACAGAAAACCATTCACTACTACATTATTTTATCCCTTGATGACAGGTCGACTGTCTTTGTAGAATAGCATGTAGAATAGAATGGGGATGTAAAGTACAGTATAGGGAATATACTCAATACTATTCTAATAACTATGTTATGGTATCAGATGGGTATGAGATTTATTGGGATGATCACTTAGTAAGTTATATAAGGTCTAATCACCTGGATGTACACATGAGACTAATATAATATTGTATGTCTAATGTAATTGAAAAATAAAAAAACGATTAACAGAGTGTGCACAAAAAATAAATTGGTGATATATAGTTATTGCCATTTTATTTTGTAATTCCTTCTCCTTACTCTTCAAGATGTTCCCATAACATTTCCTATAATACAGGTTTGGTACTTAATAGCTTTAGCTTTCTTTTGTCTAGGGAGCCCTTTATCTTTCTTCAATTCTAAATGATAGCCTTGCTGGGTAGAGAAATCTTAGTTGCAGGTCCTTAGTTGCATTACTACTTTGGATATTTTGTGCCAACCCTACTGGCCTGCAAAATTTCTGTTGAGAAATCACCTGACAGTCTTATGGGAGCTCCCTTGTAAGTAACTGCTTTTCTCTTGATGTTTTTAAAATTGTGTCTTTAACTTCTGAAATGTTAACAATGATGTGTCTTCAAGTGGGGCTCTCTGAGCTTCCTGGAACTGTATGTCTATATCCTTCACTACACCAAAAAAATTTTGTCATTATTTTTCAAATAAGTTTTAAATTCCTTGCTCTCTTTCTTCTTCTGGCACCCCTATGATGCAAATGTTGGAATACTTGATGTTGTTTCCATAGACTATCCTCATTTTGGATTCTTTTATCCTTTTGTTGTTTTGATTGGGTGTTTTTTGCTTCCTTATATTCTTAATTGCTGATTTTATCCTCTGCTTCATCTACTCTACTGTTTATTCCCAGTAACATATTCTTTATTTCAGTTATTGTATTCTTATTTTCTGACTAGTTCTATTTTCATGAAAAATTCTATTTTTGTTCACTATCTCTTTCTTGAAGTTCTCACCGATCATTGAGGATCCTTATAGTCAGTGTTTTAAACTCTGCATCTGGCAGATTGTTTGTCTCTATTTTGCTTTGTTCTTTTTCTGGAGTTTTGTTCTGTTCTTTCATTTGGGACATGTTTCTATGTCTCCTCATTTTGGCTGCCTCTCTGTGTTTGTTTCTTTGTTATTTTTTATTGTTGACACTACTACAGATGTCCTCAATCCCACCTCTTTGCCTCCTTCCACCTAGCCACCACCACCCCTACCTTCATCACATTGTTGTCAGTGTCCTTTCTTTTGGTTTTGAACAAAAACTATTCTTTAGGAACTTTATTTTGGATTTTGACAGTGACATCACCATGTGGGAGCAGAAACAAATGATTCAGGTAGATAAAATATTTCGTAATTCCATCAAGTTAATGTAAGTAGTCTTTGGAATTAATAGTTACATTGTTTTTCAGGAAATGTAAGTCACTGTCATTGATATCTCTCAGTTTTCTACAGACAGTACTTCCTAAGGACATAGTTTTCTACAACACAACTCCATTGCTGCTATCATACCAAAGCAATTAATAGGATTCTCTTTCAACCAAGACTTTAAATGTGAGTTTATTACCTAACCATCAATCCTCACACATACACACATTACTCAGTATATGAATAAATAACCTAAGGCTTCCAAGTATCTCAGTGGGCTTTTATACTTGCAGTTCCAGTCCTTACTTGCCAAGTGCTAAGTATGCTCTTAAAACTAATATGTAGAAGTTGTGTTATTTAGAATCTACCAATAACCAAGATCTCCCTAAACAATTTTTTACTAATGAGCTTAAATAAAATAAAGCTTAAAAATTTACTACACGTGCCTTAAATAAAGCATGTGTAGTAAATACCCATCATAAAACTATTAGGAAATGTCTCAAATGGCACATATGCATATAGTCCCCCACACCCCTACCCTCTGAAATATACCAATCTGTTCCATGTATCCATGCCTCGGGTTTTGTTTTGTTCATCAGTTTACTTTATTCATCAGATTCCAAATATGGGTGAGATTATATATTTGTCTTTCGCTTAACATAATATTCTCCAGGCCCATCCATGCTGTTGCAAAGGGTCAGAGTTCTTTATCTTTTTTTACAGTTGTGTAGTATTCCATTGTGTAAAAGTAGTATGTTTTTTAAATTATATTCTATTGATTATGCTATTACAGTTGTCCCATTTCTCCCCCATCATTCCCCTCCACCCTGCACACCCCCTCCCACCCACATTCCCCCCTTTAGTTCATGTCCATGTGTCATAAGTTCTTTAGCTTCTACTTTTCCCACACTATTCTTGCCCTCCCCATGTCTATTTTCTACCCACTGTCTATGCTACTTATTCTCTGTACCTTTTCCCCCTCTCTCCTCCTCCCACTCCCCTGTTACTAACCCTCCATGTGATCTCCATTTCTGTGTTTCTGCTCCTGTTGTAGTGGTTTGCTTAGTTGGCTTTTGTTTTAGGTCTGGTTGTTAATACCTGTGAGTTTGCTGTCCTTTTACTGTCCTATTTTTTATTTTCTTTTTCTTAGATAAGTCCCTTTACCATATCATATAATAAGGGCTTGGTGATGATGAGCTCCTTTAACTTGACCTTATCTGAGAAGTGCTTTATCTGCTCTTCCATTCTAAATGAAAGCTTTGCTGGATAGAGCAATCTTGGATGTAGGTCCTTGCCTTTCATGACTTGGAATACTTCTTTCCAGCCCCTTCTTGCCTGCAAGGTCTCCTTTGAGAAATCAGCTGACAGTCTGATGGGAACTCCTTTGTAGGTGACTGTGCCCTTATCCCTTGCTGCTTCTAGAATTCTCTCCATTTTAATCTTGGCTAATGTAATTATGATGTGCTTTGGTGTGTTCCTCCTTGGGTCCACCTTCTTTGGGACTCTCTGAGCTTCCTGCACTTCCTGGAAGTCTATTTCCTTTGCCAGATTGGGGAAGTTCTCCTTTATTATTTGTTCAAATAAATTTACCACTTGTTGCTCTTCCCCTTCTGGTACCCCTATAATTCGGATATTGGGACATTTAAAGATGTCCTGGAGGTTCCTGAGCCTCTCCTCAGTTTTTTGAATTCTTGTTTCTTCCTTCTTTTCTGTTTGTTTGTTGCTTTCTTCCTTCTGGTCCACTCCATTAATTTGAGTCCCAGTTTTCCTCCCATCACTATTGGTTCCCTGTGCATTTTTCTTTATTTCACTTATTGTAGCCTTCATTTGTTCATCTAATTTGCAACCAAAATCAACCAATTCTGTGAGCTTCCTAATCACCAGTGTTTTGAACTGTGCAGCTGTGTATCTGATAGGTTGGCTATCTCTTGGTCGCTTAGATGAATTAGCTCTGGGGCTTTGATCTGTTCTCCCGTTTGAGCCATTTTTGTTTTTTTTTTTTGGTCTGGTCGAGGCTGTTCCATAGTGAGAGGCGGTGCCTTAGGCATTCACCAGGGCGGGGCAACCCAGTCACTGGGTTGTGATGCTGTATGTGGGGGCGGGGTCCGACAGGGACCAATGGTGCTTGCTCTGCTGTCTCTCCGATTCCAGTCCCTTCCACCACTTTCCCCAAGCTAATTGCACCCTTCTGGTGCTGATTTCCATGTGAGTGGGCTTGTGTACATTCTAGGACCCTGTGGGTCTCTCTAATGAACTCTCCCCTCTGAGGCTGGGATTCTCTCCCAGCACTTCAATCCCCACAAGTGTTTTCAGTTGGTGCTTTTAGGCTTTAATTCCTGGCGCTGGGGCCCTGGGTTGCACAGTCTGTCTTGCTGCCCATTTCCGCCTGGTTTATCTACGTGTGAATGTGTGACTGTGGTCAGCCACTTTGTGCACCTGGCTTGGTCTGATTGTTGCCTCCCTGCATCCAGTAACCGCCTCCTGTGCGCCTGGGGTGTGCCAAGTGCCACTTGTGTACCCAGGACCACTAGCCACTGCCTTTTCCTGCTGTGACCCCCCTCCCCTGGCCACTGACTCTGCCCGTCTTACCAGTCTGGGTGAATCGTTGTTGGACTTCCGTATGATTCGGTTTTCTATCTGTTCTGTGGGTTTTCTTTTTAGTTCTATGTTTTTGTTGTCCTTAATTTTGGTTGGGAGAGGAGGCACAGTGTGCCCACCTATGCCTTCATCTTGGCCAGAAGTGTAACATGGTTTTTTTTTAATCCACTCATGTACTGATGTGCACTTGCGGCGTTTCCAGATATTTGCTCTTGTAAGTATCAGGTATTGTGATCCCTCCAACTCTGTTTTTTCTCAAGACTGCTGAGGCCCTTCAAGGTCTTTATTGGTTATGTATAAATTTTCATAAAATGTATTCTAGATCTGTGAAATATGCCCTTGGTATTTTAATAGGAATTGCATTTAATTTATAGATTGCTATGGGTAGCATGGACATTTTAATTATGTTATTTCTTCCAATCCATGAAGATGGTATATGCTTCCACTTATTTGTGTCCTCTTCTGTTTCTTTCTTTATGTCCTACGGTTTTCCAAGTACAGGTCTTTTACATCCTTGGTTAAGTTTACCCCTAGGTACCTTATTTTTTTCTTTTTGTTGAAATGGTAAATGGGATTGTTTTCTTAGTTTCTCTTTCGGAAAGGTCATTACTGGTATATAAAAGTGCCACTAATTCTAGATATTAATTTTGTTTCCTAGTCCTTGATGGGTAGCTCAGTTGGTTAGAGGATTGTCTGTTATGCCACGGTTGTGGGTTTGATCCCCAATAAAGTCACATAAAAGAAACCACCAATGAATGCACAAGTAAATGACACAACAAATTGATGTTTGGGGACTGGGCTGGGCTGAGAAGGGCAAAGGGGGGAAAATTGGAACTGTAATAGAATAACAATGAAAGAACTTTCTATCCTGCTACTTTGCTAAATTCATTTATTCAATCTAGTAGTTTTTTGGTGGAGTCTTTAGGGTTTTCTCTGTATACTATCATGTCATCTGCAAATAATGACAGTTTTACATCCTCCTTTCCAAATTTGGATGCCTTTTATTATTTCATCTTCTTGTCTGATTACTATAGCTAGGACTTCCAGTACTATGTTGAATAAGAGTGGTAAAAGCTCACATCCCTATCTTGTTCTTGATCTTAAGGGAAATGCTTTCAGTGTTTGTCCACTGAGTATGATGTTGGCTGCAGGTTTTTCATATATGGTTTTTAATTGTGGTGAGGTATGATCCCTCTATTCCCACTTTGCTGAGACTTTTCATTATAAATGGATGTTGTGTTTTATCAAATGCTTTTGCTGCATCAATTGATATGATCACGCAATTTTTATCCTTCAATTTCTTTATGCGATGTTTAACATTTATTGATTTGTGAATATTGTATCAACCTTGCACCCCCCAAATAAATCCCACTTAATGTACTGCTGGATCCAATTTGCTAATATTTTGTTGAGGATCTTAGAATCTACATCCAATGGGGATACTGGCCTATAATTTTCTTTCTTTGTAGTGTCTTTATCTGTGTTTTGGAATTAGGATAATGCTGGCCTCTCAAAAAGAGCTTGGCAGTCCTTCCTCCTCTTGAATTTTTGGGAACATTTTGAGGAGGATAGGTATTAGTTCTTCAGGAATGTTTCGTAAAGCTATCTAGTCCAGGTCTTTTGTTTGCTGCATGTTTTTGATTACTGCTTCAATTTTATTACCTGATTTCTGTCTATTCAGGTTTTCTGAGTCTTCCTAATTGAGTTTTGAAAGATTGTTTCTAGGAATTTGTCCATTTCATCCAGGCTGTCCAATTTGTTGGCATATAGTTGTCCATACTATCTTATAAGCCTTTGTATTTCTGTGATATTCCTTATTTTGCTTCTTTCATTTCTGATTTTATTTGGTTCTTCTCTTTTTGTTTCATCAAGAGCCTGGGGCTAAGGGTTCATCAATCTTATTTATCTTTTCAAAGAAACAGCTGTTGGTTTCATCGATCTTTTATATTGTTTCTTTAGTTGCTGTATCATTTGTTTCCATTTGCATCTTTATAATTTCCTTCCTTCTACTTACCCTGGGCTTTTCTTGTTGTTGCTTTCTAAATCTTTTATGTGCAGAGGTAGATTGTTTATTTGAGGTTTTTCTTGTTCTTGAGGTAGGCCTGTAATACTGTGAACTTCCCTCCCACAGGTGCTTTTGCTGTGTTCTGTAGATTTTGGGTTGTTGTATGTTAATTTTCATTTTTTTTCCTGGTAGTTTTTAATTTTTTCCTTCATCTCTTCAGTAACACACATTCATTATTTAATAACATGCTATTTAGACTAGATGTGTTTGAATGTTTCTGAGTTTTTAAAAACTGTAGTTGATTTTTAGTTTCATTCCACTCTGATCCAAGAAGTTGCCTGATATGATTTCAATCTTCTTGAATTTGTAAGACTTACAATGTGTCCTAATATGTGGTCTGTCTTCAAAAATGTTCTATGGGCCCAGAAAAGAATGTATATTCTGCTGCTTTGGGATAAAATGTTCTATAAATATCAATTAATTTCATCTGATACAGTGTTTCATTTAAGGTCACTGTTTCCTTGTTGACTTTTTGTCTGGAAGATGTATCCATTGATGTCAGTGGGGTGTGAAAGTCCTCTACTATGCCTTACTGCTGTTGATCTCTTTCTTAAAGTCCACCAAGAGTTTTCTTTTTAAAATATATCTAGGTGCTCCTATAGTAGGTGCATATATGATTACCAGGGTTATATCCTCTTGTAGGATCTATCCCCTTTAGCACTATGTAGTGGCCTTCTTTGTTTCTTGCTATGGCCTTTGTTTTGAAGACTATTTTGTCAAATAAAAGTATTGCTCTACTAGCTTTTCTTCATTTCCATTGCATGGAATATTTTTGCAATCCCTTTACTTTTAGCCTGTGTAAATCTTTTGTTCTGGGTGGGTCTCTTGTAGACAGCACATGATTCCTGTTTTCTTATCCATTCAGCCACCCTGTGTCTTTTGAATAGAGCATTTAATCTATTTACATTTAAGGTTAATGTTGACAGGCACTTATTTATTGCCACTTTAATTCTTGATACCTATGTTCCTCCTTCTCTACATTTCTTCTTCTTAGCGCAGTCCCTTTAACATTTCTTGCGATGCTGGTCTTGTGGTCAAAAACTCCTTTAGTTTAGGGTTTTTGCCTTTTTTTGGTCTGAGGTCTTTATTTCATGTTCATTTTAAATGATAATCTCACTGGACAGATTAGTCTCCCATTCAGATCCTTGCTTTTCATTACTTGGAATTCCTCATGCCATTCCCTTCTGGCCCATAGTGTTTCTGATTAAAAAATCAGCTGAAAGCCTTATGAGAACTCCCTTGTAGGTACCTAACTGCCTCTCTCTTGCTGCCTTTAAGATTCTCTCTTTGTCTTTAACCTTTGCCATTTTAATTATGATGTATGATGGTGTGGGCCTCTTTGGGTTCATCCTGATTAGGACTCAGTGATTCCTGAACTTGTGTGGCTTTTTCCTTCATTGGGGTAGGGAAGTTTTCTGTCATTATTTTTTCAGTCAGGTTCTCCATCCTTTGCTCTCTTTCTTCTCATTCTGGTATCCCTACAATGTGGAAGTTGTTATGTTTTGTTGTCCCAAAGACCCCTTAAACTATCCTCCTACTTTTTAATTTTTTCCCCTTCTGCTGCTCTAATTGTTTTTTCTACCTTGTCTTCTAATTTGCTGATTCAATTCTCTGCCTCATCCAACCTACTGATTATTTTCCTTCTAGTGTAGAGTGGAACCTCAGTTCTTGAATAATCAGTTTTGGAAGGCTGTTCAAGAAGCAATTTGTTCAGAAACTGCATCATTTTTTCTCATTACAAATAATGTAAATTGAATCAATCCATTCCAGACCCCCAAATGATTCCTTGTTTGAACCTTTCTTATATATACTACATGTCTAATGTAACGTTTGATCTACAAATAAACACTTTAAAAACAAAAAGAACGTGAAATGTAAATGAAAATTTAACAAAAAGGAAATGAAATGTACAGTAAAAAAGGAAAATTTATGTACACACTGGAACTTACTTTGAATGTTGAGAGCCATTAATGAGTGACATGGAGAGGAGGGATGGAGAGATATTATTATTTGGAAGGGAGACCCCTTCCATAAAAACATCAGGTAGCTGTTCTTCTAGGGGTCTTTCTCTGTTTTGTCTCTGGCTCCACTAGAACTTGTTTTGGGCTCCCTGGGCTTCTGTCTCACTAAAGACCTATCCAATGTTTATTTCTGCCTGCGTTTTAATGCTTGCCTGAAGTGAAACACTGCACTGTCATTGAACAAGTTTACTACACAGTTTCCTACTTCTTTGTCAGGGTGATATTTCTCAATAAAACTTTGCATTTCTCCCCATTTCACAAGCATATCCTTGATTAGTGAAGTAGGAATATCCACTCTTCCCTCTTTTCCTACCTCTTGAACTGCAAATTGAATTAAGTTCCAGAACCAAGGTTCTACTGAGCATAAAAGTACTGTTGAGTCAAGAACCAAATTGTTCAAGATGGGAGACACTTGAGAGCTAAGGTTTGACTGTATTCTGTATTTTAGGTATTATTCTTCATTTCTACCTTGTTATTTTTCATGGTTTTTATGTCCTTTTCCATGCTGTTGACCATCTTTGTAACTGTTACTTGGGCCTGTTTCTTCATTTTCCCATTTTTGCTATCTCTTTGTGTTTGTTTCTATGTATTAAATAGAACTGCTATGACTTCCAGATTTGGTGGGGTGGCCTTCTATAGTAGGCGTCCTGTGAGGGCTAGTGGTGCAGTCTCCTAGAGACTGGGTGCTTCAGGAATGACCCTTGTGTGGGTTATATAGACCCTTGAATTATAATTTGTTCTTAATTGCTATTGTCCTATTCATGGGTGAACTTGGCCCTCAGGCTGTTGACTGTACGGCTTAGTCATACAAAATGTTGTACAGGTGCTAAGAAGACAAAACAAAACAAAACTGAAAACAACTGGGAAAATAACAACCAAAAATAAACCAACAAGAATAAAAACAACCACCATTAAAAAAATCAGAAAAGAAAAAAGACAAAAATAACAAAATAATAATAAAAATTTTAGAAAGAAAATAAAAGACAATACCAAAAAGAATTAGAGAAGGAAAAAAATGGATAAAAGAATATGAAAGGAAATAAGAAAGAGAAAAGAAAGAAAAACAGTAATAATAATTAAAAAATAATAAATACATATATAGAGAAAAATAAAAGAGGAAAGGAAAAGTGGGAAAAAATTAAAAAAGAAAAGAGAAAAAATAGAATAAGAATAGGAAAGATAGGATAAGAGATATGAAAGAAAAAAGTGAAACAGAAAAAATAAAATAAAAGATTAAAAACAAAAACAGTGTGGTTGCTTCTGCAGTTGTGCCTACTGCAGTCAGTCTCTGGATACACTAAATGTGGAGCCACCTGTCCCCTCTCCGATTTATTTTGGAGCTGGCCACTTGTGCCATTCTTGGGCCTCCCAAGAGGTTCTCTGTTGCAAGGCAATTTCAAACTCTGACCTTGCCTTGCCCTGGGCAGGTCTGTCAGTGAGAAGCTTCTAGTAGACCAGTGGGGTGGGGCTTTGGGAGCCCAGAGGGTGGGAATGCCTAGGGTCTTATCCTTTGAGCTGCTGTCCCTTCCCCCATAGAAATGAGCTCAGCAGGGTGAACTAGGACTTGGCGGGGGTGATTCACACAGACTCTGGGGTGTTGCTCACTTTCTGTGGAGGTGGGGGTGTCTCAGGTACTTCCTCTCCTTCCCATGGCTACACTGCCTAAACTTGAGCTCTGCGCCTGGTAATACAGCCACAGAGCCCAGCACACATCTACCTGACTCCTGGACAGTAGCGTACCTGGAAAACATAGCTGCAAAAACCCATCTCAGCATGGCTCCCTGGCATGTCCCTGCTGCCTAATCAAGCAGGCGACGATCAAAGAAAAAAAATCTCTGTGCAGCCTGTGACAGCAAAGTGGGGCTGAACCTCCCAGCTCCTCCAGGGCTCCAAAAGGGCTGAAATGTTCCACTCCTTCACAAAGTCTGACTGAGTGGTGTGGGAACAAATTTCTAGCCTAGTGCCTACCCCTTTGTCTTGGGGCAGACTTGGCATCTCTGCAGGTTGGGGAGGATCACCACCCATGCTGCCCAGTGGGTGACAGCAGTCCTCTTCCTCTAGCTTTAACAGCCAGACTGGCTCTCTGCCCAAAGTTCATCCACAGAACAGAGGACCCTTCAGAGTCACTACTGGGTGTACAAAGCAGACCCATCTTTCTGGCCTGCAACTGCCACGTGGCTCCTCCAGCAGACACAGTCTGGAGTGAACTTCCCAAGCTGGTGTTGTAAGAATGGGCTCGCTCCTTCACTAGGATGGTGCTCTCAGAGTCTCCCAGGTGGATCAAATCCCCACTGCTTCCTACCACCTGATGCTACACAGTCTCGCATTCCCATTGCTTGTTGCTCTGGATTAGGAACCCCTGATTAGGGCTGAGACCCCACGCTCCCGAGGAGAGGGAGGTCTGCTGCCACAACCATCCTCCAGCTTCCCAGTCATTGCACCTGAGTGAGGGGACTCACCCTGTCCTTGTCTCTTCTTTCTCCGTGCTCCTGCTTATAACATTTTAGATAAGCTACACTTAACTGTTTTTTCAAGTTGATTGCTCTGAAATTTAGCTGCAAATCCAGTCCAGGTCTGGAAGCAATAGGACCGAGCTTCCATCTACTCTGCAGCCATCTTTCTTGATCTCTCCCTGTGTTTGTTTCTATGTGTTATGTAGAGCTGCTGCATCTCCTGGTCTTAGTACAGTGACCTTATGTAGTAGTTTTTTTAACTCCCCATTATCAGTAAGCCACGGCAGGAATGCATGCTGCCATCACCATGGCTGCTGCTGAGCTGGGACATAGGACATTGCACGCAGGGGAGCAAAGGCCACAATACTTTCTTACCATAATTTGGCAACCTCTTTCTTCATTAAGCCCTCCTTGGTTGCTGTAAATTTTTTATCAGATTCCAAAGTTCCAAAAAGTTGCTTCTGTCAATTTTTGGCATCTTAATGGTTGCTTCAGCAGAAGGATTAATTGTTAGAGCTCTCTGCTCCGTTACTTTCCCCAGCATGTCTCCCATAAATATCTGTAAATTGTTACGCTTGACTTACAGTATTAAGCCATTTATTTTCTTTCATCACACCTCATTTGTTCAGGCTATGTCCTCTTTCCCACTATTCTTTGAGTATATTTAAGATAGTTTATTTAAACTCTTTGTAAAGTAAGTGCAATGCCTAAATAGGCTTTTACTCAAAGTTAGAGGTATTCTTTAGAAACCATTCTCCCAAACTTTCAGATTTACCTAAGTGCCTCTTCTTTATACTACCACAGCACCTTCATTCTTAAACAATTCACGACATTCCTGAAATTACCTGTTACTTTCTCTGTCTCCCTCATTAAGGAGTAACTTGATTGTAGTCACATATGTAATGCATTGCCTTCAGGGACATTCTCATTACAGGCAATGAATCTCAGCTGGAGGAGTACAAGCCCCTCAATCCTTTACCCTGGTTGGGGATTGCCACATTAGACTGTAGGCTCCACTTCTGTACCCCCAAAGCCTAACATAATGCCTGACACACAGGAGCTACGTGGTGAATATAATTATACCACAGACCTATAAAGTTTAGGCAATACATGGAAAGTAGCGAAGTAGCATACAGCAAAATAAATATCACAATCTTATTTTTCACAATAGCAACTTACGTTCTGGTTGTTTTTCATTGGGTGTAATGGATCGCACAAAATCTTGTGGAGTCATAAACACTTCAGATTCACCATGCTCACTGATTACTTTCAAGGTGGCAAAATATCGGAAGATTTTGTCTGGTGTGGAATATGCTCTAATCCTATTCTCATATTCCATTACCTAAAATTAGAAATTCAGAGTGTTACTATTAGGCAATTCTCATTTTTATATATTTTGTATTTTATTTTTTGGGAAATTTGATTATTCACTTTTTTCTATTACTGGATATTTTTTATATTAGATATAAACTTGAATTTCAAAACTCTTGAACCTCTTTCTTCCAATATACCTTTCATACTCCATTTGAGGCAATGCTTGTGTTAACTTGTTTAGAATATTTTAAAAAGAATTTTCTAATAATAATGCCCTGGCTGGTATGGCTCAGTGGATTGAGTGCCAGCCTGTGAACCAAAGGGTTGTTGGTTCCATTCTCAGTCAGGCACATGCCTGGGTTGCAGGCCAGGTCCCCAGTAGAGGGTGCATGAGAGGCAACCACACATTGATGTTTCTCTCCCTCTCTGTCCCTCCATTTCCCTCTCTAGAAAATCAATCAATCAATCAATCAAAAAAACAGAATTTTCTTATTTCTGAAATCATCGAAAGCTAGTAAAATTGAAAAATGTCATGAGAATTCAAAACATGTTGGTAACAGAGCATCAGGGTATAAAGCCATATATATAATGGCGTACAGATTCTTAAATACCAAGTTTTAAAAAAAATTGATTTTATATACTTTACTTTTATGCAATTTCCTGAATCCTAAAACAAAACAGACTTGGAACTTCAAGGGTATGAATAGCTAACTAACGGTCTTTCAAATACAAAGTACATGAAATGATAACATTAAAAAAATAAAATTATATACCATGGAAACTCAATTATTAATTGGTCTCAAACAATAAAACTTCTACTTTTTTCTATAAAATTAAGCAAACTGCCAGAGATTCTCTATACACAGCTTATTTAGAAAAGAGCAAAGTTGGGAACTGCACAGCAAATATTTGAATAGGAACAAAATCAAATAAGACATACATTTAACTAAAAGAGTATAATATTAAATGAAATTCCTTTTCCTTATCTGGGATCCAAGCCCCTATTCTGTTCAAGAAACATACAAAATATTGTATCTTCTGCACAGTATTCTTTTACAAATTCAGGTATGAAAGAAGTCCTTTTCGCCAAAAACGAAGTACGCAGTATACTATGGTGAAGAGATTTCTCTCATACCTGAATTTTGTATGTTGAGACAGTCAACAATAAATAGTATCTTATAAGTAACTGGTTATGAAATGTGTCAAGGGGTGAACCTGCCACTGCGTTGTGAAGCTCTTCCCTATCATAGCAGGGCTTCTCTGGCTCATCCACAAAGAACTCTAAGAAGCATCCTGATGAATAATTGGAGATTCACTGGCATCAGATTAATCAATTGACTAATTAATTATTTAAATATTTGACTGCTGATTACTTGCTTCGGGGTATAAGAATTTGAATACTTGGGAGGAGAAAGATGGTGGCGAGGTAGGAGGCAGCAGATTCCATTTCCCCTTACACATGGGAGAAAAACCTAGCCAATCTATGGAGGGACAGAGCAAACAGCCAACAGTACCCCAGCATATATGAAAATAAGAGACCAAAAATTGTAGCAGACACTGAAAAACCAGATGGTAAGGAGAGTGCTTCAGGACAATAAGGTCCCAGGGACCAGCACGGGGACCAGAGCGGCTGTAGCCCCAGGCCGGTGCCCACCAGGTCTGCCACAGGGTCCTTGGGAGAGAGCTGGATCAACTGCTCCCTCCCTGGCCAAACAAGGTTTGAGCAGCACTGGGAGAGACCTGGTTCCTTAAAGTCGCAGACAGGGGAATAAGGACTAAGTGGCAAACACACAGAAGCTGTGAACACCCATGGGGTCAGTGGACACCGGTTGGGGAGAGTTGAGAGTTGCACAGTGACAGGCCCTGACCCTGACAGTCACAGGTCTGGCTGGAGAACTGGACTGTGCGAGAGGCCAGGTCGCTGTATGGAGCAGCAGGCTTGAGTAGCAGAAATTTCTAAAAAAAAAAAAAAAAGTGAAAAGAGAGACACCTTTTGGGGAATTTTCCTGCAACAATCGCTCTGGCCTCCTCCCCACCCAGCTGGGCAGTGCTCCTGAGGTTGTGCGGAGGCCCTGCGCATCCCCATAGCACTGGGAAGGGTGCGCACCCGAACCATGGGCCTATAGCAGCCTGAACCAGTGCGCACGTGCCCACACCCCAGCCCACAGCAATAACCCTGGGGAAAGTGCTCTCTGAGGAAGGCCTGGATCCCATACCCAAGGCTCCAGGGAGAGGCGCCAGGCTAGCTCTGGGGAGAGTGAGCACAAGGCTGACCAAGTGCAGGTTGGGAAGGGAGAAAAGCCACACCCATCACCCTTCAGCCTGCTGCAGCCAGAAAGATCAGAAAAACCTGTTTGGCTAGTTTGAAACCAACAGGAGGCTTTTTTTAAAGTCATTTTTAAATTTTTATTATTTTTTATCTTTCAATTCCTTTTTCCTCTCTTTCCTTCTTTCTTGTTTTACTCCTTCTTCCTTGCTTTCCAATTTTATCTCTTCTTCCTTCCTTCTTGTTTTTTTTTTTTTTAAATACCCACAGGTGAGACAAAAAAACCTGGAACTGTGAAGAGACCAGAGTTGGACCCAAAAAGGGGGCATCCCAACAGCTGAGATAGTGAGACAAATTTCACTTTGCTATTACAGAGAACCTGCAAGTTATTGTGTATTTGTATTATTATTATTTTTTTCATTAGTCTTACATCTTTTATTTTAATAGTATTTTTGTATTCCTCTACTTTCTGTATAGTGTTCTTTGCTTGGCTGGTTATATTGTATTGACAGGTTTCCCCTGTTCTCTCTTTCATAGTGCATTGCTAATTTACTGTCTTTCACTTCACTTGTGTTCGCTTAGCACACTACTCAAGGTCCTATACTCCCTATTCTTCTTATCCAGATCACATAGATTCTGTCATATGATTGTTGCTCTAATATTATTGTAAATAATAGCTGTTCCATACAATTGTAAATACTTCACAACACCCCTTCCAGATCTTAACCCACTCCAGTTTCCTGAACTCTTTACTGTAGTGGTTAATGCTATTTTCTCACAGACTACACCTATTTACTATCCTTTACTCTCACCTTACCTTAGAATCTGACCTCCCACAACCTCACTGCTTTCTAGACCCAACTCACAATCCTTCCCTCTCCCAATAAGAGTCTTATCTTCTTTCCATCCTTTCTAAAAAGTGGCTAGTTGGGTGGAAGATCATGGTTAACACTATACATAGCCAAAGGATCTCCTAGCTCTTCTCTACCGGCTGCTACTGTAACTATCATAGAATACTCTCCTGCTGTCTTAAACCATTTTGCCTTCCCCCTCCAACTGATCACAAAAAACAGTAGGTGGAAGTGGTGAACACCAGGATACCCAATGGAAGAGGAAACCCAACAACTAAGGAACCACCAACAGATAACAACAGAAGAAGGTGAAGGAGGGAGTAGAAACCACACAAACTTCAATCCAGGACCTATCTGGAAATACAACTAAATAGTGGAAAAATACCCAGTACAAACAACTGAACAAGAGCAAGAGAGAATCCTCAAAACCTTGTACATGTGGAAGGACCAGCCTCAACACTTCCTGCCCTCACCAGCACAACAAAATACAAGAGGTGGTAGACAGAGTGACCCTCAGTTAACCAGCTGGTGGGAAGGACCCACCAAAGAAAGACCCAACAACAATCAAAGCCCAAAGATAAACACAGAGCCAACTTAAACGACAGCCTAAGACCAGTGAGTTCAGGAGATCAAGGAGACTGCACCACTGAATCTCACAGGTATTCTAGCACAGAAGTTCACACCGTAAACTCATGGAGCCAGAACAGATCAATTTAAGAAGCTGAGGCTAACAAGAAGAGTCTCACAAACAATGGGAAGAAAAAGAAACAATCCCAAAATGAAAGGAAATGAGGAAGCCCCAGAAAGATGCTAAATGAAACAGAGGCAACTCAACTATCAGATACTGAGTTCAAAGCAATGGTTATCAGGAAGCTCCATGAGCTCACAATGAATTACCAAAAACTACAGGGAAACTACAATGAACTCACTGCAAACTATATCAACATGAAAAAGGAAATAGAAACTATCAACAAGAGCCAAGAAGAAATGAAGAATACAATTTCTGAACTGAAGAACACAGTGGAAGGAATCAAAAGCAGGATTGATGAAGCAGAAGATTGGATCAGTGAGCTGGAGGACCAAGTAGAAAAAAACACCCAGAAAGAGCAAGAAAAGGAAAAGAGGCTCAGAAAGAATGAAGAGGGATCAAGAGAAATTCAAGACAATATGAAATGTAATAATATCCGTATAATAGGGATATCAGAAGGAGAAGAAGAAGAGTAAGGGATAGAAAACCTATTTGAAAAAGTAATGATGGAAAACTTCCCTAATTTGACGAGAGAAAAAGTCACACAAATCCAGGAAAAACAGAGAGTCCCAATCAAGAGGAACCCAAAGAGGCCCACTTCAAGACACATCATAATTAAAATGGCAAAATTCCAAGACAAAGAGAGAATCTTAAAGGCAGCAAGGGAGAAAAAGGAAGTAACATACAAGGGAGCCCTGAAAAGGTTAGCAGCTGACTTCTCAATGGAAACGCTCCAAGCCAGAAGAGAATGGCAAGAAATATTCCAAGTAATGAGAACCAAAGGCCTGCAACCAAGACTACTTTACCCAGTAAGGCTTTCAATCAAGATAGAGGGCCAAAGAAGGAGCTTCCCAGACCAAAGAAGTCTAAAAGAATACACCTCTACCAAACCAGTTCTGCAAGAGATGCTAAAGGGACTGCTTTAAGGAAAGGAAGGAAAAGAGAGAGAGAGGAAAATAGGAACAAAAATGGCAATGAATCAGTACCTATCAATAATGACCTTAAATGTAAATGGATTAAATGCTCCAATCAAAAGACATAGAATAGCTGAATGGATAAGAAAGCATGACCCACCTATATGCTGCCTACAAGAGACCCACCTTGGAACTAAAGACCTACACAGACTCAAAGTGAAGGGCTGGAAACAAATTTTCCAAGCAAATTTGGACAGGAAAAAAAAGCCGTGGTAGCAATACTCATATCAGACAAAATAGACTTCAAAAGAAGTCTATTAGAAGTCATAAAGAGAGACCCAGAAAGTCACTTCATAATACTCAAGGGAAGAATCCACCAAGAAGACATAAACATTGTAAATATATATGTACCCAATACAGGAGCACCTAAATACATAAAGAAAATCTTAGAGGACTTCAAGAAAGATACTGACAGCAACACAATTATAGTAGGGGATTTTAACACCCCACTGTCAAAAATGGACAGATCTTCCAAATAAAAAATCAAAAAGATATTGTGGCATTGAACAACACTTGAGATAAAATGGACTTAACCGATATATATAGAGCCCTTCATCCCAAGAAACTAAATACACATTCTTTTCAAATGCACATGGAAGTTTTTCAAAGATAGACCACATGATAGGACATAAAACAAGCCTCAACAAATTCAAGAAAATTGAAATCATACCAAGCATTTTCTCTGACCATAAGGGACTGAAACTAGAAACTAACCTCAAGGGGAAAAACCCAAAACACTCAAAATCATGGAGATTGAATAGCATGCTATTAAACAATGAATGGGTCAACAATGAAATTAGAGAGGAAATCAGAAAGTTTCTGGAAACAAATGAAAATGAACTCACAACCCAAAACTTATGGGACACAGCAAAGGCAGTCCTGAGAGAGAAGTTCATAGCGGTACAGGCCTACCTAAAAAAGATAGAAACATTTCAAACAAACAACCTAACCCTATGCCTACAAGAACTTGAGGAACAACAACAAAGACTGGATTTTATTGGATCAAAATTCAGGCATCATATTTCCCCACTGCACCAAATAGTAGCCAAGTAGTAGTAGCAATTATACAACAGATGAGGGAAAAATGTTGCTTTATAAAGTAGTTCAATTAATAAATGTAAAATAAAACCTATATAATTTTATTAACCAATATCTCCCAATAAGTTATAAAAAATAAAAAAATTAAAAATATTATTTTTCATTACTATCCTAGTTTTATTTCTGTTTTGATTTTCAATTACTTTTTCTATTTCAACTATTATGGCTATCTTTATCTATTTAGCATGTAAGCAGTGCATTCTATTGTCTTATTCTGAATATTTAATAAAATTGATTCCATTAGGTTAAACATGAAAGATATGATAAAAAGAGTATCACCATTTTGCAATACTAATGAATTAATAGATCTAGCCACTGAACATCAATATCTGCTACTATCACAAAAAGATAAGCATTAGACATCAGGTGCCTCCTGCTAAAAGAATACAGTATATTCTATAGTCTTGCCGCAAAGATAAAATCTCACTCTGACCAAGACACAGAATCCAGTTGCCAATATTCAGGTAATATAGAGAACTGAGGAACGTGTTGAATTTCACTGAGAATAAACATCAGGAAAATCCTGACAGTAGAAAACCTTATTGGCAATATGGCCAGGGTTCTGCTAGATTAAAAGATATATCAAAAACAAAATAGGACCCTGATTGGTGTGGCTCAGTTGGTTGGAGCATCGTCCCGTAACCCAAAGGTTGCAAGTTCTATTTGCAGTCAGGGTAGTGGGTTCAATCCCCAGTCTGTGCGCACACAATCCCCAGTCCGGGCAGTACAGTCCAGGCAACTAAGGGAGGCAACCAATCAGTGCTTCCCTCCCATTGATGTTTCTTTCTTCCCCTTTTCTCTAAAAAAAAAAAAAAGGCAGTGCAAAAATATTTCGTGGGTGAGGATAAAAAAATAAGATTAAATCAAATATCTAGAAATGCACATTTGGGTAGTAAAACTATAAAGAATGAAATGATTCCTATAAAAATAAATTTATTGGGTTCCTGTGTATTATTTTACAGTAAAATAATTATTTTTAAAAAATTCAGACATTCTCATGGACATGGACAACAGGGTGGGTATTGACTGTGAGGGTGGGTGGGTGGGGCAGGAGAGAGGAATGGGGGAAAATTGGGACAACTGTAATAGAACAACAATAAAAAATAAAAATTCAGATATTCTGTATGATATTGAATAGCAGAACTAGGTTCACGAGTAAAAAAGTTATAAACAAGATTTTGGGCAAATATGGAACTTCTAATGGTAACGGTATTCCAAAATGAGACAAAGAGTTCTATAGCATAGAAAATATTCAAGTGAAAGATGAATAAACAAATTAAAGTCATAAAAATTTTGTCCATCAAGAGGTAATGTCAACAGAGTAAAAGGGCAATCTACAGAATGAGAGTAAATAATTGCAAACCATACATGTGATAATGAATTAACAAGCAGATTATATAGACAACTCCTAAACTCATCAAAAAACAGCAAAACAAAAACCAAGTTAAAAAATGGGCAAAGGATGTGAATAGACATTTCTCCAAAGGTGGTATACAAATGGCCAATAGAGACATGAAAAGAATTTTAACATAACTGATCACTAGGGAAATGCAAATGAATAGTACACTGAGATACCTTTCACATCCATTAGCATGGCGAATATTAAAAAATAAAAAATAATAGGTGTTGGCAAGGATGTGGAAAAAATGAAATCCTTGCTGGTAACAACATAAAAAAAAATTAAAAATAGAATGAACGATGACAAAGCAATTTAACTTCTAGGTAAATATACAAAAGAATGGGAAGTAGAATCTCAAAGAGATATTTGTATACCCATGTGCAGAGCAGCATTCTTAACAATAGCTAAAAGGTAGAAACAACCCATTTATCAATGGATAAATGGATGAGCAATATATGGTATACATGTACAATGAAATGTTATTCAAGCCTTCAAAAAAGAAAATTCAGACTTATGTTACATGATGAACCCTGAGAACATTATACTAAGCTCAATAAGCCACTCACAAAAAATGCAAATACTGGACTTCTGGCCAAGATGGAGGTGTAGGTAGATACATTTTGCTTCCTCACAGAACCAAAAGAAGGACAACAAATTTATAAACAAAAAAACCCCCCACAAATGTCAGAAAAATTGAACTGTATGGAAGTCTGATAACCAAGGAGTTAAAGAACAAACATTCATCCATACTGATAGGAGGGGCGGAGATGGGCAGCCAGGGTTGAAAGAACATGCGGCAAGGTGGCAGCTGGTGGACTGGGCAGGTGAGGTGACTGGTGGACTGGGCAGGTGTGGTGACTGGCGGACTGGGCAGGTGAGGTGACTGGTGGACTGGGCAGGTGTGGTGACTGGCAGACTGGGCAGTACCACATTTGTGTGCAGATAAACCAGGAGGAACAATCAGGGAGCAAGACAGACTGTACAACCCAGGGTTCCAGCACAGGAAAAGAAAGCCTCAAAACCTCTGGCCATAGAAATCTGTGGG
Source organism: Anoura caudifer (assembly GCA_004027475.1). Classification (NCBI taxonomy): domain Eukaryota; kingdom Metazoa; phylum Chordata; class Mammalia; order Chiroptera; family Phyllostomidae; genus Anoura; species Anoura caudifer. The sequence continues at coordinate 41,159 of PVKU01005892.1, read as the reverse complement.
GCTTGAAGCAGGGGGAGAAACTCCCAGCCTCACCGGAGACTTTGTTGGAGAGACCTACCGGGTCCTAGAATGTACACAAACCCATCCACCTGGGAATCAGCACCATAAGGGCCCAATTTGCTTGTGGGTAGTAGGGGATGTGACTGAAAGCTGGCCAAGAGTCAGAGTTGGGTAAGTAGCACTGTTCCCTCTTAGACCCCTCCCCCACATACAGCGCAATAATGCAGTGATGTGGGTTGCCCCACCCTGGCGAATAACTAAGGCTCTGCAGGACAGGTTCTTTTGGGTCCACATGGAATTCCAAAAGAAAAGCAATGACAGTGAAGCAATACTGACACAATGTGTGAGACTTCTTCAGAATTGAGGACTTAAGGCAGGGGTGGCCAGCCTTTTGGCATCTCTGGGCCACACTGGAAGAAGCATTGTCTTGGGCCACATATTAAATACACAAATACTAACGAACTCTGATGAACAAAAAAAAGTCCATGCATAATTTTTGTGATATTTGCCACCAGAGATAAGCAAAAAAGTCCTCACATAATAACCCTAATTATGCAGCAACCCTTTCAATAACCTTAAAATTGTTGGGCAGGTCCCAAGTTTGTGATCACTAACAGAGAAAATGTACATATCTAAGTAATAAAATGTCATTGATTTTCAATATTTTTTATTATGAAAGTAAAAGAGAGTAACATAAAACTAGTGGGATGTTTGACATTGTATTTGAGAAACTAGTGCATCAATATCTGATTTGATAGAAGTAATTGCAACTCTCAGTGAGTTCTCAAGGTGTTCATCAGATATTTTAGTTCTAATTTTACTCTTTCATGTGTTTCATTCTTGAAAATAGTTGCTTGCAAATGTAGGTGCTGCCAAATAGTGATGACATCAGTAAGGCGTGATTGTGAAGCAAGGGATATTTGGGAAGATAGGACTTAGTTGAATATCAGATTGCAGCTCTATGCATTCCATTTGAAAATTGGCAGGTAATGCATTTATGTCAACTGAAAATGGAGTTGGAAATATAGCAAAATATTGATTATTTTCCTGGAAATCTTGAAATCTGTTATCAAATTCTTGTATCAAATCAAAAAGCAAGGACGCATATTTTTGCTGTTCACAGGACTGTGTGATGAAACTGTGTTTAGCCAACATGTTGAAATGTATAAAACTGCCTTTATTTGACCTTGCCACAATTTCAGTTTCATTTGGAATGCTGTTATGGTTTGAAACATATTATTGATAAGTTGGTTTTCACCTTGAAGATGCATGGACTCATTTAAATGAGCAGTTAAATCCACTAAAAATGCTAAATCTGTAAGCCAGTTTTCAGTGTCAAATTCTGGCACTTTTAATACCATAAGCAACATGTTGCAAACCATGAAATCTTTTCAACATTTGACCTCGACTTAGCCGTCTTACTTCCGAAAAGTAAATGATGTCGCCACAGTCAGCATCAATACTTTTAAGGAATTCCTGGAACTAGCGATGATTCAGTCCCTTGGCTCTTATGAAATTCAGTCTTGATGAAAATTTGCATGACGTTATCCATTTTTAAAGCTTTTGTGCATAAATTTTCTTGATGTACGATGCAATGATACTTTATCAAATGCGAGTCTTGGGCAGCAACTGCATCGTCTTCTATTAATTTTACAGAAACCTCTCTTTCACATACCGTGACTGGGGTGCTGTCAGTGACTATACCAGATATGTTGACAATGGACAAAGAAAATCTCTTTAACATATTTTTTACTGTTTCTTACAAATCTATTGATTTAGTTGTGTCTTTTAATGGCACTAAAAAAGTCATTTCTTCAGTGACATTATACTCATCATCAACACCTCTAATAAAAATTGCAAGTTGAGCCAAACCTGTAGCATCAGCACTACCAGCCATCACCAAAGCATAAAATTTAAAATTAGCAGCTTTACTCTCCGAACTTCTTTTGACAGATTTTCCAATTTCTTCAATTTGCCTGGCTATAATCTGGTGAGACAAACTGATTTTAGAAATATCCCCCCTTTTTTCAGGGCAAATTGTATCTGCCATGCTTTCTATACATTGCTTAATAAACTCACCATCAGTAAATGGTTTTAATTTTTTTGCTATTAAATATGCTACCACATAACTAGCTTTTACAATGGAATCTGCCTGAGTTGTAACTTTTTGAAAAAGTTTTTGTTGAGAAGACAGACTTTTTTTCATTTTTTTGTCTTTGAGATGCAATCTTTTATATGCATTGAATTTGACAGCATGTTTTTGTATATAATGCCTTTTCAAATTACAGTCTTTGAAAACTCGCACAAATTCCGTACAAATTAAGCAGAGTGCACAAAACAACCAGGCAATACATAGAACTAATAAATAGTATATTCAGGATACTAGTTTATCTCTAAACTAGTTCACCACTAGTTTGCCTTTAGTTCCACTCTGAAGTGGAAGAGAGAAAAATGGCATTGAAAAGAATATACAGCAATGTATTTTTGATATTAATTTTATTTCTTCTTAAAAAAAACTGAAGCAAATATCTGCCTCAACAAAAAAACAGCTGTCCACTTTCATTGGACAATCTTCTTTCATCTGTAATTTTTCTTTTGGGGGGTTCTTTTTTCTTTTGAGATATTGTAGAAATCATGCTGGGATTAAAAAAATAATAATAAATTAGGAGCTTTATTTACTTTTATTTTGAAAATTAATTGACAGGAAACTAGAGAGCAAGGTTTGGGGCCTTCCACAGCTCTTTTGGCAGCCAATGCAGGGCGAGGTGGAGGGCGGATTGTAAAGCATGGCAGGCGATGTGTGAGGTGTCACGTGGGTGTGGCAATAACTTTAATAATCAAGTAAGAATGCTCACCTGATGTCTAAATAACATTAAATGCCTAATATTGTAATGGTAGGTTGAAATATTATTGATAATCACAGCCTTTCTAAGTCACCATAAGCACATTTAATGTCTGTTGGTGTCAATTCTACTGTCTGCACTTGGAAGATAACACACTGGAAGCTGCATGGCACTGTTAAACTGAAGCCATGCATGTGTACAAATAGTGAGAATGCATGGATGTTTATTTTACTTGACACTGTGACACGTAATCACACAAAAAAACCCTCATGTTTTAAGTAAATTTACAATTTTGTGCTGGGCCACATTCATAGCCATCTTGGGCTGCATGTAGCCTGCAGGCTGCAGGTTGGATGCCCTTGACTTAAGGTTTCAGAATGGACAATAAAATTTAAAAATTAAAATTGTCTTAACTCTTTGCATCTGTAAATTTTTTAAGTTAAAATAAAACACACAGAGGAATCAGGCCATACATGGAAATAATAAATAGTAAATTCAGGACACTAGTTTACTTCTAAACTAGTTTACCTTTAGTTCCACTCTGAAGTGGAAGAGAGAAAAATGGCATTGAAAACAATATACAGAAACTTATTTTTTATATTAATTTCATTTCTTCTTTAAAAAAAAAGAAACAGTAAATGAATGGATCAAAAAACTATGGTACATTTACACAATGGAATTCTATGCAGCAGAAAGAAAGAAGCAGCTCCTACTCTTTGCAACAGCATGGATGGAACTGGAAAGCATTATGCTAAGCAAAATAAGCCAGGCGGTGAAAGACAAATACCATATGATCTTACCTATAAGTGGAACCTAATCAACAAAACAAACAAACAAGTAAAATATAACCAAAGATACTGAAATAGAGAACAGGGTGACAGTGACCAGAAGGGAGAGGGGAGGGAATTTCAGGGGAAAAGGGAAAGGGTTGCAGGAACAAGTATAAAAGACACATGGACAAAAACAAGGGGGGAGGGGAGGGGAGTGGGCTGGGATGGGAATAAAAGGCAGAAAACTGTACTTGAACAACAATTAAAATAAAAGAAAGAATTTAGTTAATTTGAAAAAAAAACTGAAACAAATACAGCAAAATGTTAAAACCTGATAAAAACAAGTGCTGGGTACATGTATGTTCAATACAGTAGTCTTTATTTTTTTTTCTTGGGTATTTGAAGTATTACATGAAAATCAAGAGAGAACATAAAAGAACAAAACCAGAAAGTTTAAATGAAAACTGAGGATGTCAAAAACAGCATGTAAAAAGTGGAGCAGTATGGTATGGCAGGGAAAAATGTAAATAAATGGGAGAGAAGCTAGGAAAAAATGCATAATCAAAAATTCAGTTTATTATTTAATTAAATACAGTAGAATCTTTAATATGCCTATGTAGACTCTGTAAAAGAAAAACAGACCCAGAGCAACCAAAAATAAAACACCATAAAGAAACAATAAGTGTTGACATCAGTTCTTGGTGAGACAGGATATCATGTGGAATGGATATGCTTATATAGGAAAAAAAGCTCTTCCACTGAGACTTCAGTAAAAGAAATAAGAATTGTTGCAAACACAGACCAGAAAGGTTTTATAAATATGAGAATTACAAATTTACATTGATAGCTTTCATTTTTTCGGTGACATAAGAGATATGGTTGTCTTTTGAACAGAGTGGGAGTGGAAAATGGAAGGTTCAAAAATTAGTGTTTATTTGGGATATTTGAGTGCCACTTTATAAAAGTTGGACTGTAAATGAAACTGCTGGAGCAAGATAAATTTGAACTTTCTTGAACTGACTCGGCAAAAGATTTAAATAAATGTATTATTGTGCAAACATTGGGGTAGTTAACAATTAACTTGTGATAACTAACTTTTGTTCGAATTCACCTAAATAGGAAATGAATTTAAAAAGTGAGAAAACTTATTTAATAGCTTCATATAAAAAGACAAACAAAATTCGAATATCTCAAAGAAACTTTCTGCAAATACATACCATAAACACACAATACAGAAATTAACTCAAATTATCTTCCTGCATTGATTAGCTATACTTTAGCAAATGAAGGCAATTCCCTGAATTTTAATGTTAAAATGCAAAATATCTAATAAATTCACCCTTTTGACTTTTTGCCAATCATGTCTGCTGAATTCAAATGCCCAATATCATAGGCATCGTTATAGTGAAATTAAAATTTTTCTGGCATAGAGCTGTAAAACAGCAATTGGTGTTAAAAGCATAGAATGCTCAAATCATCAGAAGTTTATGCTGTCCTCAAAATTAGTTGATTTTCTGGAAATAATTGTATATTTCCCAAGAGATTTTATTCTGCCTTTACAACCTGGCACCATAAATCTGTATTACCACACAGACTCAATTAATATATATGAGAACATTCAACATCAGAAAGATCCAGAAAGAAAGAGTCAACGTTGGGTAGCTGAATTGAAAGAAAGAAGAAAGCATATTCTAATCCTGATTACCAATCTTAGGTCCTGTTCCTAACTGCATTAACTTTAGATTCCAAGAGTATGTTTGCCTTAGAATATGACAGAAAATAGTGAAGAGGTAAATAACTTCAAGATGATCATGAACCATCTGAAATACATCATAAAAGAGATTCAACTGCATTATCTAAATTTTGAATTAACTATAGTTCTGATTAATTTATAAAACTGTTTCATACTTTTCTGTCTCTGAATCCAGAACGTTTCTTCTTTTTCTCCTCTGGATAAGGCTCAGGACAAATACCTCCATCAGTTTTTTCATGGCTATAAGCCTCCCCTTCATCTTTGTTCTTTCTTTTGTCACCAAGTTCACTCTTCAGGTTGTTTGCAGATGGTGGAGATTCTGCAAGGGCTCTAGATATACAGAAAAAATCCTAAATTAATCAAAAAGGTCCATCATATTAATCAAATAGATTATTTTCAGATACAGCTTAACAGAAACAATAGCAATGAAATTTGTAAAAAGTTGTACATGAAGAGTTCCTAAAAAAATTTAAAAACAGAACTACCATATGATCTAGCAATCTCAATTCTGGTTATATACTCAAAAGAACTGAAAGCAGGATAATAAGGAAATGTTTTTATTTGCACACTCACATTAATAGCAACATAATTCGCTATTGTGTTGCTAAAACGTGGAAGCAACCCAAATGTCTGCTGACAGATGAATGGATAAAGAAAATGTGGTGTGTGTGTGTGTGTGTGTGTGTGTGTGTGTGTATGTGTGTGTGTGTGTGTATGTGTGTGTGTGTGTGTGTGTATATATATATATATATATATATATATATATATATAATAGTATTCAGCTTTAAAAACAAAGGATATGAGCCCTGGCTAGTGTAGCTCAGTGGACTGAGCATGGGCCTGTGAAGCAGAGGGTTGCCAGTTTGATTTCCAGTCAGGGCACATGCCTGGGTTGCAGGCCAGGTCCCCGGTAGGGGACACATAAGAGACAATCACACATTGATGTTTCTCTCCCTTTCTTCCTCTCTTCTTTCCCTTCTCTCTAAAAATAAATAAATAAAATCTTAAAAAAATAAATAAAAACAAAGGATATGACACCAAAAGCATAGGCAATAAAAGCAAAAATTGACGGCCAGGACTATGTGAAACTAAAGAACTTTAGCACAGCAAAGCAAACAATCAACAAAATGAAAAGGCAACATATGGAATGGGGGAAAATATTTACAAACCATATATTTAATAAAGGGTTAATATTAAAGATGTATAAGGAACTCTTACAACATGATAGCAAAAAACTCAAATAAGCCATTAGAAATGGACAAAGGAATAGACATTTCTCCAAAGAAGATATACAACTGGCCAACATATATGTGAAGAGGTGCTCAACATCAATAATCATCAGGGAAACACAAAGCAAAACTGCAATGAGATATTACCTCACGCCTTGTGGAATAGGTTTAATTAAAAAAAACACAGATAATAAGTGTAGGTGAAACTGTAGAGAAAAGGAATCCCTGGTATACTGTAGATGGGATAATACACCTACTATGGAAAACAGTATGGAGGATCTTAAAAGCTAACACTAGAGCTACCATACAATTTGGCAATCCCACTTCTGGGCAGATATCCAAAGGAACTGAAAATCAGCATCACAAAGAGATCTATATTCCCATGTTCACTGCTGCATTGTTCACAGTAGCCAAGGCATGTCTATCAACTGACAAATAGATAAATAAAATGTACTACGCATATACAATAGAATATTATTCAGCATTAAACAAAGAAGAAAACCCTGCCATTTGCAGCAACACAGATGAATCTAGAGAACATCACGTTAAATAAAATAAGCCAGACACAGAAGGACGAATACTACATTATACCATTTAAATGATGACCATAAAACCGTTAAAATCAAAGGGGAAGAAGAGTGGAATGCTGGTTTCTAGGGGGTGGGGAGGGGAAACAGGGAAGTATTAGCCAAAGGGAACAAAATTTCAGTTATATTACAAGATAGGGGGAGAGAACTTCAAGATGACAATGTAAGTAAACATGGATCACCTCCTTGCACAATCACATAAAAATTACAACTAAACTACAGAACAATTATTCAGAACCATTAGAAATCAAGCTGAATGGAAGTCCTACAACTACAGAACTAAAGAAGAAACTATATCCAGACTGGTATGAGTGGTGGAGATGTGGAATGGGCTGGTCCCCCACCCATGCGTGGCAGATAAAAACTGGAGGGAATACTGCAGGAACAAGGGGTCCCAGTCCCACACCAAGCCCTCCAGCTCATGGTTCCAATGCCAGGAAGATAAGTGATAACTTTTGGTTGTAAAAACCAGTGGGCATTGAGGCTGTGGAAGAAAAACTGCTAGTCCCAGGCAGCTCCTCTTAAAGGCCTGTGAATGGACTTACTTGGATTCACACCCTCTGAGCTCCAGAGGAGCAGCAGCTTGAAAGGAAATCAGAGATAAATGGAAGAAACTGAATTGTCTGGCATCAGGGAGAGAGCTAGGGGGCAGCTTTCTCCCAGACAAAAATGCTGGCAGAGGTTGTTGTTACTTTTCGGAGCACTCCCACAGAGAGCCACATAGCCAGCAGGCAGGAACCATATCAGAGACTCCATCAACCTGGCTCACAATGTTTGCCCTGCCCCGGTGATTCCCTGAGGCTATATCCCACCCAAGTTTTGGGCCTGCCAAGGCTGTTTCCAGTGGCCTTTTCATACAAATGGATTGTCTTAGCTGATGCTTCAGTTCTTCCCAAATTCTCTCAAACAAAAAGCATCTAGTCTTAGTGCCCCATGCCTATTGCTAAATGACCCCAGGCAGAGTAGTAGCAGCTGGCCTTGGTTTACAGTTTAGACTCACTCGGGCACTGCCAAGCTCAGCACAAGTAGCATCCAACTGCAGATTGCTTTGAAGCTTATTTGGGTGGCACCGGACAGAACACAGGAGGTGGCTGATCTTAGTCTGCAACTCCAGGGACGCCACAGAGCCTGTGCACCCAGTGGACAGCTACAGATGACATCAGAGTACCACCACCCAACCACCTCTACAAGCGACACACTCAAAGCACAGACTCAGCAGGCACCAGAGTCCTGCTGAAGTAGGTCCTACTCTGTAGAGTGGGTCCTGACACAGCTGATCCTCCACAGTGGTCAGAGGCTGGTGGTCAGTGGTCACTGCCAGTCCTTGCAGCTGACTGGTCTGGGTAAATCTCTCCCATTGATTGGTCAACAGCAATCAAGGCTCAGTCGCAGAAGGGGAGTGTACACAGTTCACATGGTGGGCACACCTCAAATGCTCAGCTTGTGTGATAGGGGAGGTTATGCCATGGACCCTACAGGACACTTATTACATTAGGTCACACTACCAAGCCAGGGATTTGTAGCAGTGCTATCTAATATGTGTAAACAAATACAGGGAGGTTACCAAAATAAGAAGACCAAGAAGCATGACCCAAGTGAAGGGATGGTGCAAAACTCCAGAGGGAGAACTAAACAAAATGGAGACAAGTGGACTGCTAGATGCAGAGGTCAAAACACTAGTTATAAGGATGCTCAGTGAACTTAGTGATGACCTCAAAAGCATAAAGAGCATGGAAACCATCAAAAAGACCCAGTCAGAAATGAAGGACACGCAACTGAAATGAAGAACATATTACAGTGAATCAACTGTAGAGGAGATAGAGCTGAGAATCAAATCAGAGAACTTCAGCACAGCAAAAGAGATTTAGACTGTAACAAAGCAAAAAACACCCAATCAGAACAAGAAGAGCAAAAGAATCCAAGAAAAAATCAGGATAGTTTAAGGATCCTCTGGGAAACTTCAAGCATACCAACATTCGCATCATGGAAATGCTGGAAGGAGAAGAGAGAAAGAAACTGAAAACTTATTTGAAAAAATAATGACAGAAAATTTCTCTAACTCGGTGAAGGAAACAGACATACAAGTCCCAAGTAAGTCCCAGGTAAGATGAACCCAAAGAGGCCCACACCAAGACATCATCATTAAAATGCCAAGGGTTAAAGACAAAGAGAGAATCTTAAAAGCAGGACTCCCAGCCAAGATGGAGGCGTAGGTGGACACACTATGCCTCCTCTCACAACCAAAATTAAGGACAACAAAAATATAGAACCAAAAAGAAAACCAACCAGAACAGATAGAAAATTGAATTGTACGGAAGTCCAACAATGATTCACCCAGATTGGTAAGAGGGGTGGAGTCGGTGGTCGGGGGAGAGGGGTCACAGCAGGAAAAGGCAGTGGCTGGTGGTCCTGGGCACACAGGTGGCGGTTGGCACACCCCAGGTGCACAGGAGGCGGTTACCAGGTGCAGGGAGGCAACGACCAGACCAAGGACAAGGCGGCTGACCGCAGTCACACATTCACGTGCAGATAAACCAGGCAAAAACAGGCAGCAAGACAGACTGCAAGACAGACTGCGCAACACAGGGCCCCGGTGCCAGGAAATAAAGCCTAAAAGCATCGATTGAAAACACTTGTGGGGGTTGAAGTGCCGGGAGAGAATCCCAGCCTCAGAGGAGAGTTCATTAGAGAGACCCACAGGGTCTTAGAATGTACACAAGCCCACTCACACGGATATCAGCACCAGAAGGGTGTTATTTGCTTGGGGAAAGCAGCGGAAGGGACTGGAATCTGAGAGAGAGCAGAGCAAGCACCATTGTTCCCTCTTGGACCTTGCCCCCACATACAGCATCACAACTCAGTGACTGGCCTGCCCCGACCTGGAGAACACTTAAGGCTCTGCCCCTGACTATGTAACAGCCCCGACCAGACCAAAACAAACAAACAAACAAACAAACAAACAAACAAACAAAAACTCCACAAAACCAAAAATGGCTCAAACGGGAGAACAGATCAAAGCCCCAGAGCCAATACATCTAAGCAACCAAGAGACAGCCAACCTATCAGAAGCACAGTTCAAAGCACTGGTGATCAGGATGCTCAAAGAATTGGTTGATTTTGGTCGCAAATTAGATGAACAAATGAAGGCTACAATAAGTGAAATGAAGAAAAACGCACAGGGAACCAATAGTGATGGGAGGAAAACTGGGACTCAAATCAATGGAGTGGACCAGAAGGAAGAAAGAAACAACCAAACAGAACAGAAGGAAGAAACAAAAATTCAAAAAAATGAGGAGAGGCTTAGGAACCTCCAGGACATCTTGAAACGTCCCAACATCTGAATTATAGGGGTACCAGAAGGGGAAGAGGAAGAGCAACAAGTGGAAAACTTATTTGAACAAATAATAAAGAACTTCCCTAATCTGGCAAAGGAAACAGACTTCCAGGAAATCCAGGAAGCTCAGAGAGTCCCAAAGAGGTTGGACCCAAGGAGGAACACACCAAAGCACATCATAATTACATTACCCAAGATTAAAGATAAAGATAAGGAGAGAATCTTAAAAGCAGCAAGAGAAAAGGAGAGAGTTACCTACAAAGGAGTTCCCATAAGACTGTCAGATGATTTCTCAAAAGAAACCTTGTAGGCAAGAAGGGGCTGGAAAGAAGTATTCCAAGTCATGAAAGTCAAGGACCTACATCCAAGATTGTTCTGTCCATCAAAGCTTTCATTTAGAATGAAAGGCAGATAAAGTGCTTCCCAGATAAGGTAAAGTTAAAGGAGTTCATCATCACCAAGCCCTTATTACACTAAATGTTAAAGGGACTTATCTAAGAAAAAGAAGGTAAAAAATATGAACAGTAAAATGACAACAAACTCACAGTTATTAACAACTGAACCTAAAACAAAAATAAAAACAAAAACAAACTAAGCGAACAAGTAGAACAGGAACAGAATCACAGAAATGGAAATCACATGGAGGGTTATCAGCAGGGGAGTGGGTGGGGAGAGAGGAGGAAAATGTACAGAGAATAAGTACCATAAATGGCAGGCAGAAGATGGACAGGGGGAGGTTAAGAATAGTATGGGAAATGTAGAATCCAAAGAACTTATATATATGACCCATGGACATGAACCAAAGCAGGAGAATGCGAGTGGGAGGGGGTGCACAGGGCAGAGGGGAATAAAGAGGGGAAAATGGGACATCTGTAATAGCATAATCAATAAAACATGTTAAAAGAAAAAAGAAAATGTAGTGATAACCAAGGAGATGATAGATCAGGCACAAGATAAAAAGGTAGCTGTCTGAAATGATGGTGAACTACAGAAATCCATTGACTAGTTCATAGAAGCCATCAAGCTGAATCCTTGCTTGGTGATTCTGTATGCCAAGAGAGCCAGTATTATCATCAAATTACAGAAGCCAAATGCTGCCATCCGAGACTGTGACAGAGATATTGAAATAAAAGCCTGATTCAGCTCAGCCTTATAAATGGAGATGGAAAGCACACAGACTTCTGTACCATTGGGAAGAAGCAGCCTATAATCTTGCCCTTGCATGCACACTGGATTTTGATGAAGATGCCAGTACAATGCTGAAAGTTCAACCAAGGGCCCAGAAAATTGCAGAACATTGGAGAAAGTATGAGAGGAAATGTGAAACATGAGAGATCAAAGAAAGAATGGAAAAAGTTAAGAAGGCTTGGGAAGACCATGAGAGAACCCAGAGGGAGGAATAAGCCAGAAGACAATCAGGAGCTCAGTATGGCTCTTTTCCAGGTGGCTTTCCTGGGGGAAAGCCTGGTAATTTTCCTGGAGGAATGCCTGGGCTCAATGATATTCTCAGTGACCTAGAGGTTCTTACAGCCAGCCATTCAGAATCCAGAAGTTATGGTGGCCTTCCAGGATGTGGCTCAGAACCCAATAAATATGTCAAAATACTAAAGCAACCCAGTGGTTTTGAATCTCATTAGTAAATTGTCAGCCGAATTTGGAGGTCAAATTTAATGCCCTTCTGACAGATAAAGCCCTTGCTGAAGGAAAAGCAACTTGGATCATCCAATGAATGTCCCAATAATACAAACCAGGGTACCTCTCACCTTCTGATGAAGAAAGCTGTGGTGTGTTGAAGAGAATCCCTACCCCTCTGTCCCAAATGCAGCTGTAACATTTTATACTGGTTCACCATTATGGTATTCTTTCAGAGAATTTTTCCTACTAGGAATTATACATTTTAAACACTTTTAAACCTTAAAAGTATTTTTAAAAAATTAAAAGGGTATGTTTAACCTTGTATTTTTCTCTCCTAATTATAAACAACAACAACAACAACAAAAAAAAAAAACCCTGTCAAATATAAGCAATGTTGTATGGTTCAACCTAAAAGATAAGGTCATTAAAAAGAGAATGGACACTGAATTCTTTCCTTTTAAGTATCCAGAGTTCCTAACCCAGTGCCTTACACAGAGAAAGCATGTAATGTGTTTGTCACCAATTAAAGAAAACAAATGGAAATCCTCAGCTACTATGTTGATCTGAAATGGGGTTGGGGATAAATACACTGGGATTAAGATACTGCAATGGAAGAACATTCTTTCCCCCCCTTTTTATTGAATTTATTGGGGTGACACTGGTCGACAAAATTATACAGGTGTCAGGTACATAACTCTATAACATATCATTTGTACACTGTATTGTGTGATTGCCCCAAGTCAAGTCTCCACCCACTACCATTTAAATCCCCCCATACCCTCCTGCACTTCCCTCTACCACCTTCTCCCAGCGATCACCCACACTGTTATCCCTGTCCATGAGTTTTTTCTATTTTACTCAATCCCTTCACACCTCCACCTAGCTCCCCTTACAGCTTATGATAACATTCTCAATGTATTCCTTTCATATGACTATTCAGAAATTTGAATCAAAAGTTTTTATTTGATTTACTTACAAATAATGTTTTCTAAATACTAACAAAGGCAAGGAATTATTTGAATTTGTAAGCAAGAATAATTCATTTTTAAAGGCTAAAAAGAAAAATTTTTATAAAGGCCTAAAAATAAAGAAGTTTAGAAAAGCAACAAGAAACTATCACACTGACCTAATGCTTTATTCCAGCCTGGTCCAAAAGACCTTTTTACCATAGCTCAAATTTCCTTTAAATCTGGACCAAGTGACATACTGATCATTTTAATGCTGTATTTCCCTTAGAAAATTCTTGATAGCTAAAAGACAATGAGCTGATAAAGTGGAGACCTAAGCTATTTATCCAGAAGAAAGAGACAGCTTTCGTTCAATTCATCATTCAAATGCTGTAAGGCCTATACTAGTTGCTAAATGAAAATGAATTAAGACTGTCTCAATCCTCAAAAAGTACACAATCAATAGGAAAAACACACTGATAAAAGAATAAGGAAGAACAGAGAAAAAGGTAATGAAAAATCTCCTGGAAGGGGTGATTTATGAGGTGACTTCTCAAAAACCTAAAGTTCTAATAGACATTCAGTATTATCTGGCATAACAGAAACTACCCTAACCACATTGTTTTACTCAGTTCGATTAATCAAACAGCATTTATAATTTCTTCTGTAAAACTTACTGGTTGATACCCATGATACTCTTATGAGCTCATATGTAGTTGACAGATTGTACCCTATTATATCATACAACTTTTACCACCTTAGGACTTGCATGCTTACAAGAATCACTTTGTGTTTTCCTATATTATTCCTGATAGCTGAAGCCATTGCAATATGACATCATCATCATAATATAATAATAAAACATTACAGAACTTATGAAATATAGTGGTGTACAGAAAAAGAACTTTTTCCAACTATAATGGAGTAACTGCACTAGATTTGCCTTTCTACAGAGAGAAAAAATACAGAGCATTGAACAAAATATTTGGAACAAACATCTTCAAATACTGAACAATATATAGCAACTCTCGGAGAGAAGTTAGGCATATAATTGCCATGAAGTTCTGTTGGAAGACATTTTATTTTCCAGATCATGAACAGGATTCCAAGAAAATAGAGTAATCATGCTAAGTTGAGAAGACAGACCAATGTTTGGAGAATATGAGGTGACTCAAATTGGTGAGGAAGAGGAAGGAAGTTAACAGAGAAAGGAAGTTAACAAAGAAAAAGTTCCGCAAATCACTGGGGTCTCCTTGAGTTAAAAATTAAGTAGTGCATTTTTAGGATTAAATTATCCAAAATTGGGCAAATAACAATTACCAAGGAGTTGTAGTCCAAATAACTTCTAGAACTCACAACTGGGAAATGTTCAAATTATGGCAAATTATTGAACACCCAAGGCATTTAGTAAACATGATAGGAGGGTCATGTTTTATCAATAGGGCTAAATTAGCCCTAGAGCAAAAGATAGCCTAAACAGGCTTTTAAAAAAATACAGCTTAAAAAAAAACTTTGGAAGATCAAGCAGGTTTTTCAATGAACATCCTCCCAACATGAAAATCAGTATTTCTAAAGGAAAACAACAAAATCCAGACACTTGACAATGTAGCATTCATAATGTAAAATAACCAATTAAGTAATTATTAGACACATGTCAGCAAGATGGTGCAACAGGAAATTCCAGGCTTTCTCACCCACAGAAACACTGGTTTAACATTGATACACAGTTCAAAGTACCTTTATGAAATTTCCTAAATCCAGTTAAGAAGTTGTAGTACACCAGGCAAGCAAGATGCCAAGAACAGAAACATTGACATGAGTAAGAAGAGCAATTTCACTTTACTATGCCAGCCCCTCCCCCAAGCAGGCACAGCCCACTGAATGTGAACAGCATAGACTCCTCCCACAGGGAGGAAAGAGAACCGAATGGGTGTCCAACATTTCAACTACTCAGAGGCTGTCCAGGAACTGGTTTCTGCTCACCTCATTTACAGCACTAATTAAAGTGGCACAATTTGCATGCCTGGGGGCCACTGAGAATGAAGAAGAAAAGAAGGAGGCTTGCTGTAGATGGCACAACTTGGAGTAGGTGGGAAAAGGTGCTTCTCCCTCAGATGGGAGAAAAAGAAGTAAAATATGTATCTGGCATTCTAGCTCTTCACAGGGCTGCCTGAGGATTGGCATCTACTTCACCTGACTTTGGGTGCTGATGGGAAGCTGTCATATTTTGAATGCCTCATGGCTGATAAGACAGTGGGATGGGTTTTGCTGTAGACCAGAGAACCTTCAGTGCCGCAGACAAACACCAGAGGGAGCAAGAGATTACAAACTCCTGAAAAAGGAAATGGCAAGACTCTAATTGGGAAATTGCCCCCCAGAACCAGAGAAGCTGTATCTATCCAAAAAAAGTTTCAGAGCTACCCCAGAATGTACAGTTGGGCTGAGAGCTGAGGGTATTCACCTATATAAAACCAGTATGTAAAAACTGGAATATGGGGCTTATTATTCAAAAACACAGACCTCAACATCAAGTTACAAGACACACACACACACACACACACACACACACACACACACACACACACAGAAATGCAGCCTAAACACAGGAACAAAATAAATCTCCAGAAGCTGATCCTAAAAAACAGGAATATTAATGATCTAAAATATAGATCAATTATAAAATATAGTTCAAAATACCCATCATAAAGATGCTCTATAAGCTCAAGGAAAGAATGCATTAAAAATGAGTATTATGAGAGACAAAAATATTTTAAAAAGCATACAGAAATTCTGGCACTGAAGAATACAATTACTGACCTGAAAAATTCAAAAGCAGATTTGATCAAGCAGAATAAAGAATTCATTAAATCAAACAGAGATCATTTAAAATTATCCAGTCAGAGGAACACATACAAAAGAAAGTGAAGAAAGCCTAAAGGATTTTTTTTTCATGAACTCTGGGCTTTTATTTTGGCAATGACAATCACGCAAATGTTACATTCTTATATTCTTCCTTCTCCCTTATTTCTCTTTCCCTACCAAGGCCTTTTTAAGCCTAAGGGATTTTTGGGACAAAGTCAAGAAGACCAATACATATATTGTAGGAGATCCAGAAAAAGAAGGGAGAGAGAGAAATGGGTAGAACGTTTATGTAAAGAAATTACAGCCCCCAAAATTCTTGAATTTAGGGAAATTAATGGACATCCAAATTGAAGAATCCTAACAGACTCCCTATAGGAGGAACCCAAGGAAGTCAACATGCAGAAACAGTATAATCAAACTGTTTAAAGTCAAAGACAAAGGGAGAAATTTAAAAGCAGCAGGAAAAAGCAACTCATTATGTACAAAAGGACTCCATAAGACCATAATCAGATTTCTTGGTAGAAACCTTGCCAGACAGTAAAGGAATAGCATAACATATAGAAAGTGCTCATAAAAAAAATCTAACAAACCTGCCAACCAATGATAGTATAGCTGGTTAAAAAACAAAACAAAATAAAAAACTACCCTTTAAAAATCAGGGAGAAATAAAGATATTCTGAGATAAACGAAAGCTGAGAGAGTTCATTAGTACAAAACATGCTAAACAAACAAAAAACCCTACACTGCAATATAAAAATATGTGGAAAGATGAAAAGTTCAGGAGATAGAGAGGTAACAGCTGCACAATGTGAAAGTAATTAAAATCACTGAAGTGTACACTTGAAATGGTAAACTTCATGTTACATATATTTTACCACAATAAAAAAACAGCCCCTTAAAAATTTATTAAATTAAAATGAGACAAGCAAATGAGATGCTGAATCATAAACAGACTCCAAAATGATGGAATAGACAGAAAAGAGCTTTCTAAAAATATGGTTATAAATGTTAAAACATAAAGGAAAACATGAACATAGAGAAAAATAAATGATACTTTTTAAATGGTACTTCTAGAGATTAAAAATACAATGTGTCAATATTTTAAAAAAATCACTAGGTAGACTTAGCAGATAAGATACTGCAGAAAAACAAATCAATAACCTTGAAGAGAAAACAATGAAAACTTCCAAAAACTGAAGCACAGAGAGAAAAAAGGCTGCACAAAATATAAACACTACCTTGCTGATATGTGGGATAAAATCAGATGGTTTAATAAAGTTCAAAAGTGTGTGTGAGGGGACAGGGGAGGCAAAAAAAGTCTGATGAAGACTTGAGCAAAAATTCTTCAAATTTCATGAAAACTATAACCTCAAAGTCCAAGAAAATTAATAAATCCTAAACAAACACAAACTAAACAGCACCAAAACACATTATAACCAAGTAGTTGAAAATAAGTGATAAATATCATAAAAGTAAGCTGGGGAAAAAGATACAGTTTATACATAAAACAAAGATAAGAATTACCATTTACTTTTTATTAAAAAACTGAAGACATGATCCAGCAATTCCACTTCTGGTCAGATACTCACAAGAAGTGAAAGCAAGGGCTTGAAGAAATATTTATTCATGAATATTCACAACAGCATTATTCACTAAAGCCAAAAGGTGAAAACAACCCAAGTATTTACAGGCAAACGAATGCATAAACAAAATGATTTATGTACAACAGAAAATTTTTCCGCCTTTAAAAGGAAGGAAATTCTGACACATGCTATGGATGAACTATGAAATTATTAAGTAAAATAAGCCAGAAACAAAAAGACCTTGTATTCTCCCAATTACACAGGTACTAGAATAGTCAAATTCATAGATTAAAATACCAGGGATGAATACAAGGAGATTGGGGGGAAGGACAGTAAAAAATTATTATTAATTGGGTATAGAGTTTCAATTCAGGATGATGACAAAGTTCTGGAGATGGATGCTGATGATGGTGGCACAATAATGTGAATGTACTTAATGACACAGAAGTAAAAATGGTTAAAATGGTATATTTTATGCTATGTATATTTTACATGGCACAATAAAAAAGGATACTTGGTTATAATAAGGATACTAAATTGAAAAAAAGGTAAAACCAAAAATACAGCTAAAAGCAACTGAATGACATCATTTTTAAACTCTGTATTTTATTTCACATTTCATTTATTTATTTTTTGTTGTCGTGCAAGTATAGTTGTCTACATTTTCACCCCACCATGCCCCCTCATTCCACCTATCTTTGCCTCCCACCCTTGAACCTACCCCTTTTAGCTTTGTCCATCTGTCCTTTATACATGTTCCTTGATGGCCCTTCTTCACTTTTCCACCACTATCCCTCCACCTCCACCCCTCTGGTTACTGTCAGTTTTGTTCTTTATTTCAATGTCTCTGGTTACATTTTGCTTATTTGTTTGTTTTATCGATTAGGTTCCACTTATAGGTGAGATCATATGGTATTTGTTTTTCATCCCCTGGCTCATTTCAGTTAGTATAATGCTGTCCAGTTTTATCCATGCTGACGTAAAAGGTAGGAGCTCCTTCCTTTCTGCTGCATGGTATTTCATTGTGTAAATGTACCACAGTTTCTTAATCACTCATTTACTGGTGGCCACTTAGGTTGCTACCAGCACTTGGCTATTGTAAATTGTACTGCTATGAAATTTGGGGTGCATAGGTTCTTTTGAATTGGTGTTTCAGGATTCTTAGGGAATAATCCAAGCAGTGGTATTGTTGGGTCAAAAGTCAGTTCCATTTTTAGTTTTCTGAGGAAATTCCATACTGTTTTCCACAGTGGCTGGATCAATCTGCATTCTAACCAACAGTGCACTAGGGTTTCCTTTCCTCCACAACCTCTCCAGCACTTGTTTGCTGATTTGTTTATAATGACTATTCTGACTGGTGTGAAGTCACCAGTGGTGACCAGTCTCACTGTGGTTTTAATTTGCCTATCTCTGATGGCTAGTGAAGTTAAGCATCCTTTCATATGTCTCTGGGCCCTCTGTATATCCTTGGAGAAGTGTCTGTTTAGGTCCTTTGCCCATTTTTTAAATTGGTTTGCTTGTCTTCCTGGAGTGAAGTTGTTTGAGTACTATACATATTTTGGCGAGCAATAAAACCCTTGTCCAAGGTATCATTTGTAAATACATTTTCCCATACGACTGGTTCCCTTTTCATTTTACTGAAGTTTTCTTTAGCCATGCAGAGCTTTTTATTTTGATGAAGTCCCATTTATTTATTCTTTCCTATGTTCATTGCTCTAGGGGTTATGTCAGTAAAAATATTGCTGCATGGAATATGCAAGATTTTCCTACCTATGCTCCCCTCCAGGACTTTTCTGCTATCACTACTTATATTTAAATCTTTTATCTATCTTGAGTTTATTTTTGTGTATGGTGTAACCTGGTGGTTGAGTTTCATTTTTTTGCATGTAGCTGTCCAGATCTCCCAACACCATTTGTTGAAGAGGCTATTTTTACTCCACTTTACGCTTCTGTCCTCTTAGTTGAATATTAATCGACCATACAGACTTGGGTTTATTTCTGGGCTCTCTATTCTATTCCATTGATCTCCATTTCTGATCTTATGCTAGTACCAGACTGTTTTCACTACTGTGGCCTTGTAATATAGTTTTATAAGGTATTGTGAACTCTCCTACTTTGTTCTTCTTTCTCAAAACTGTTGCAGCTCTTCAGGGTCATTTATGGTTCCATGTAAATTTTCTAAACGTTTGTTCTATATCTGTGAAATATGTCATTGGTATTTTAATAGGGATTGCGTTGAATCTATAAATTGCTTTGGGTAATATGGACATTTTGATGATGTTAATTCTTTCAATCCATGAACACTGTATATGTTTCTATTTATTGGTGTCTTTCTTATTTTCTTTCTTCAGCATTGTGTAGTTTTCTGAGTACAGGTCTTTTACCTCCTTGGTTAAGTTTATTTTCCTAGGTACTTTATTTTTCTTGATGCTATAGTAAATGGGATTTTTCTCCTTATTTCTGATTCTGATATTTTGTTGTTGGTGTACAAAAATGCCTTAAATTTCTGAATATTGACTTTAATCCTGCTGTTTTGCCAAATTTACTTATTCGGTCAAGTAGTTTTTTTTGCGGAGTCTACACAGTGTTCTGTGTACACTATCATGTCATCTGCAAACAATGACAGTTTTGCTTCCTCCTTTCCAATTTGGATGCCTTTTATTCCTATTTCTTGTCTGATTGCTGTGGCTAGGACTTCCAATACTATGTTGAATAGAAGTGGTGAAAGCAGACATCCTTGTCTTGTTCCTGATCTTAGTGGGAAAGCTTTTAGTTTTTGCCCATTGAGTATGATATTGGCTGTAGGTCTCTCATATATCACCTTTATTATGTGAAGGTATGCTCCTTTGCGGAGTGTTTTCATCATAAATGAGTGCTGTACCTTATCAAATGCTTTTTCCACATCTATTGATATGATCATGTCATTTTTGTTTTTTGTATTGTTTATGTTATGTATTACATTTATTGATTTGCAAATACTGTACCATCCTTGCATCCTTGGGGTGAATCCCACTTGATCATGGTGTATGATCTTTTTAATATATTGCTGGATGCGGTTTGCCAATATATTGTTGAGAATTTATGGGTCTATCTCCTTCAGCAATACTGGCCTGTAGTTTTCTTTGTTATCTGGCTTTTGGATTAGGATGATGTTGGCCTCATAAAAAGAGTTTGGGAGTCTTCCCTCTTCTTGGATTTTTGGAATAGTCTGAGAAGGGTAGGGGTTAGCCCTCCCTTAAATGTTTTGTAAAATTCTCCTGTGAATCCGTCTGGTCCAGGGCTTTTGTGTGCTGAGACTTTTTTGATTACTGCATTGATTTTATCAGCTGTTATCGGCATGTTCAGGACTTCTGCTTCTTCATTCAGTTTTGGGAGATTATATTTTTCTAGAAATTTGTCCATTTCACCCTGAGTTTCAAATTTCTTGGCATACAGTTCTTCATAGTAATTTTTTACAATTCTTTGTAACTCTGTGGTATCAGTTGTAATCTCTCCTCTTTCATTTCTGATTGTGTTTATTTGGGTCCTTTCTCTTTTTTCTCGATGAGTCTGCTTAAAGGCTTATTGATTTTGTTTCTCTTTTCAAAGAACCAGTTCCTGGATTTATTGATCCTTAGGATTATGCTTTTAGTCTCTATGTCATTTAATTCTGCTCTGATCTTGGTTATTTCCTTCCTTCTACTCGCTCTGGGCTTTGCTTGTTGTTGTTCCACCAGTTCTTGTAGATTAGGGTTAGGTTGTTTATTTGAAATGTTTCTTTTTTAGGTAGGCCTGTATTACTATGAATTTCTCTCTCAGGACTGCCTTTGCTGTGCCCTGTAAGTTTTGGACTATTATGTGTTCATTTTCATTTGTTTCTGGAAACTTTTTAATTTATTCCTTTATCTCATTATTAACCCATTCATTGTTTGATAGCATATGATTCAATGCCTATGAATTTGAGTGTTTTTGAGCTTTTTCCTTTAGGTTGGTTTCCAGTTTCAGACCCTTGTGGTCAGAGAAAATGCTTGATATGATTTCAACTTTCTTGAATTTGTTGTTTTGTGTTCTATTATGTGGTCTATGTTTGAAAACGTCCCATGTGCATTTGAAAAGAATGTGTACTTTGCTTCTTTGGGATGAAAATTTCTATATATATTAGTTAAGTCCATTTGATCTAGGGTATTGTTAAATGTTGCAATATCCTTTTGATACTTTGTTTGGAAGTTCTATCCATTTTTGACAGTGGGGTGTTAAAATCCCCTAGAATAAGTATGTTCCTGTCTATATCCTTCTTGAAATCCTCCAAGATTTTCCTTATATATTTGGGTGCTCCTATGTTGGGTGCATACTATGTTTAAAATGTTTATGTCTTCTTGATGGATTCTTCCCTTGAGTATCATGAAGTATCCTTCAGTGTCTCTTTTTATGGCCTTGTTTTGAAGTCTATTTTGTCTGACATAATTATTGCTACACCAGCTTTTTTTCCCTGTCCATTTGCTTGGAATACTTTTTTCCCAACCCTTCACTTTGAGTCTGTGTAGGTCTTTTCTTCTTAGATGGGTCTCTTGTAGGCAGCATATGTGAGGATCATGTTTTCTTATCCATTCAGCTACCCTATGTCTTTTGATTGGAGAATTTAATCCATTCATATTTAATGTTATTATTGATAGGTATTTATTCATTCCCCCCCTTCTTACCTGTGTCCATCTTTTTCTCATTCTTTTTCTTCCTCTTTTTGTAGCAGTCCCTTTTGCATATCTTTCAGTGCCATTTGGTGGGAGTGTTTTCTTTCAGCTTTCTTTTGTCTGGGAAACTCCTAATTTTGCCTTCCATTTTAATTGAGAGCCTTGCTGGGTAGAGTAGTCTTGGTTGCAGTCCTTTGCTTTTCATTAATTGGAATATTTCTTGCCATTCTCTCCTGGCCTGAAGTGTGTCTGTTGAGAGACCAGCTGAAAGCTGTATCAGGGCTCCCTTGTATGTTACTTCCTGTTTCTCTCTTGCTGCTTTTAAGATTCTCTCTTTGTCTTCAAAAGTTGGCATTTTAATTATCATGTGTCATGGAGTAGGCCTCTTTGGTTTCATCTTGATTGGGACCCTCTGTGCTTCCTAAACTTGTGTGGTTTTTCCTCTCTCCAAGTTCAGAAAGCTTTCTCTCATTATTTTTTTAAAGGGGTATCTATCCCTTGCTCCTTTTCTTCTTCTGGTATTCCTATGATTTGAATGTTGTTGCATTTCATGTTGTCTTGCAGTTCCCACAAGCTATCTTCATATATTTTTAGTCTTTTTTCTAGTCAGGTTCTCTATCTAGGTATTTCTACTTTGTCTTCCAGCTCGCTAATTCTGCCCCCGCCTTTATCCATCATGCTTGTATTTCCTTCTAGTGTGTTTTTATTTCAGAAATTGTATTCTTAATTTCTTCCTGGTTTTTGTTCATAGTTTCTATTTCCTTTTTCATACTGTTGTAGTTCTCACTCAGTTTCTTGTAGTTGTCTGTGAGTTCCTTGAGCATCCTTATAACCATTCTTTTGAGTTCTTTATCTGATAGTTTGCTTACCTTCATTCCATTTAACTCTTTGTGGGGAGTCTTCCATCCCTTTTGATTGCAGGTTCTTTCCTTGTCTCCCCATTTTAGGTGACTCTTTAGGTGTTTCTGTGATTCCTGATGCTCTGCTTTGCTAGCTGTCTTTCTAAGGTGAAATTCTACGGTAGGAGTTCTGTGGGACTCACTGGTGTGGCTCTTTGACTTCTTGTCTGGATGTTCTAGGGTTGCTCTTTCTTCCATTTGTGTAGGCTCTCTTGTTGTACTTGGGTTTTACCTGTTGGTGGCTCCTTTGTTGGTGGGTTATCTCCTCAAGCAGGTTTACTGGTATTCATAACTCCCACCTTATCCTGCATGTGATCAGGGGATGGGCAAAGGTAAAATGGATTACAACAGCAGCACAGTATTTTATGGGATTTAAAGTACCAACAAAAACAAAATAGGCGATCCTTTGGAGAAGTACAGCAATAACTGTGACATTTCACCCAACTAGCCACTTTTTAGAAAAGGTGAAAAAGTGATAAGACTCTTATTAGAGGGGAAAAAGTATGTGAGCTGATTCCAGAAAGTAGAGTGCTTATGTGAGGTTAGATGGTGAAATAAGTGAGGGTAAGGGATAAAAATTTGGCATAGTGTATGAGAGAATAAAGTTAACCACAACAGTAATAACACTCAGGAAGATAGTGAAATGGAACAAGATCAGGGAAGGGTGTTGTGTGGGAAACGGAACAACAATAATATGACAAGAAATATATGACTGTCTGTTTTTTTTTTTAAACATCCTCTGCAATCTTTGGCTTCCAAACTTCATATAAACTGGGATGCTGTTGGGTGTTCACTGTGTTCTTCAGAAGATTAGCTAGGTGTCCCAGCTAGGTGCATGAGCAAGTGGGTTCTGCTCCCACCTAGCCTGCTGCCATCTTCCACCCTGAATAACATCCTTAAAGTTCTAGAAAGAAAAAAAGTCAACCTAGAATTTTATATTAGTGAAAATATCCTTCAAAAGTGACAGCAAAATAAAAACAGTTCTACACAAAAGCTGACAGGATCCATCCTCAGCAAACAAGCTCCTACAAAATGAAGGACTTTAGGCTGAACAAGAATGACATTAGGTAGATGATTTAGCCAGTGCTGATCCCAGGTGTTCAGACTCCAAATCCTGAATCCTTAACTACTATATCTCAGTATATTTTTTAAGATTGAGAAAGTGAGATTGTGACAAATGTTCCTGTTCTAACAGTACTCCAATATGGTTTCTAAAGATTGTATTTAAGTCAATTCAAGTTACTGAATTTAGGTAGTATACCTAGTATGTAAAGACCTAATTGTATATCTCAGAACACATTCATTTTTGTTTGCCAGCAAATATTCCAAATTGTATACTTCATTATTCACCTATTCAAAACTATCTATCATGGGCTGGGACGGGAGTAAAAGAAAACTGTATGAGAACAACAATTAAAATAAATTAAAAAAAAAAAGTCTGTATTCAGGATGACCAAAAAAAAAAAAAAAAACCTATCTATCATGACACCCATTAAATATACGCTATTTATTTTTTGTTTTGGAAAAGAATTTGGGATGAAAAATACAGATTTTTTTCTTATAAAGTCATTTATTGCTGCAATTTGATTTGAATCATATATCTAGATATGATTTAGATACTACATTTTTAAAGTTTAAAATGTTAAAGTCCTTGACCATTTTTAGATAGTTCCAATTTAATAGTATACATTTATTATACACACATAATGATTTTTTTTTAACTTTACTTTTATTGTTGACACTATTAGAAATATCTCCATTTTCCCTTTCTTGGCCTGCCTCCACCCAGCCCGTCTCCCTTCCCTCTGGCCATGATCACACTGTTGTTTCTGTCTATGGGTTATGGATATATATTTTTTGGTTAATCCTTTCATTCTCTGTATGAGGCTTTTTTAGATCAAACATACTGCTCTTTTGTAGTTGAAATTTATGAATTTTAAAGTTTTAATTTTTTAATTAAGTTATATAGTACCTTCTTTTTAAAACCACATATAAATTATTTTATTGTTTCACATCTACTCCCAGATCTAAAGGACACTAACATTCCTCCAGATCTGGGAGTAAGCCGTGAATATGAGGGACTATGTCCTGTATGGACAGCCAGTCTAGAAACACCGCCAGCTCCTCACACCTTTTCAAAGTCATAGAAAGGAAAAGTCTATAGTGCAAAGGCAAGAAAAATGACAAAGCAAATTGATCCTTTCTACTGGCATTAAAATTATTTTGTGGCCTATAGTTTCAGAACTATTTTTTAATCCAAACCTGAGGATACGCCTATTGATTCTTAGAGAGAGAAAGAAGGAGGGAGGGAGAGAGAGGGAAACATCAATGTGAGAGAGGGACATCAATTGGTTGTCACCCATACATATCCCAATCAGGGACTGAACCTGCAACCTAAGCATGTTCCCTGACCAGGGATTGAACCCACAACCTTTTGGTGTAAAGGACAACACTCCAACCAGCTGAGCCACCCAGTCAGATATAGTCTCATTCCTTTTAAAGTCTATGCTCCCATGCACATTTCTTTCTTTTTTAAAAAATATTTTTTTATTTTTAAATTACAGTTGACATACAATATTATATTAGTTTCAGATGTACAACCGAGTGATTAGACATTTATATAACTTACAAAGTGATAACTCCAATAAATATAATACTCATTTGATGCCATACATAATTATTACAATACTACTGACTATATTCCCTGTGCTGTACTTTACATCCCCATTTGTAGTTACTTTTCTGTAACTACAAATTTGTACTTCTTAATTGCTTCATCTTTTTCACCATCCCACCAAACCCCCTCTTATCAAGCAACCATGAAAATGTTCTCTGTATCTGTGAGTCTGTTTCTCTTCTGCTTATTTGTTTTTCAGATTGCACATATAAGGGAAATCATCTGGCATTTGCCTTTCTCTGACCCACTTCACTCAGCACAACACCCTCTACTGCAGAGGTAGCAAACACAAGGCCCTCCACCTTGTTTTATCTGGCCCGGCACCTTGTTTTATCTGGCCCGGCACCTTGTTTCTACCTGGTGGCAGTACCAAACTCTTGCTTAACTGTTAAGGAGTAGTTATATTTATACTGTCCTAAAATTACATTCGGCCCTTTGAAGACAACTGCGAGGCTGATGTGGCCTCTGGTGAAAATGAATCTGACACCCCTGCTACTGGGTCCATCCAAGTTGTTGCAGCCGGCAAGATTTCATTTGTTTTTATGGCTGAATCATATTCCATTGTATATATCCACCACTTCTTCTTTATCTATTCATTTATTGATGGGCACCTAAATTGCTTCCATATTTTGGCTATTGTAAATAATGCTGCAATGAACATATGAATGTACTTGTCTTTTCAAATATTGTGTTTTGGGTTTCTTCAGATAAATACCAAGAAGTGGAATTGTAGAGCCCTTTTTGTCTCATTTTATGACCTTTGTTTTAAAGTTTATTTTGTCTGGTATCAGTATTACTATCCCAGCTTTTTTGTTTTCATGAAATATCTTTTTCTATCTTTTTACTTTCAGTTTCTGTCTTTCAACCTAAAATGAGTTACCTGTGCACTTCCAGCCAAGATGGAGGCATAGGTGGACACACTGTGTCTCCTCCCACAACCAAAATTAAGGACAACAAAGATTTAGAAACAAAAACAACCTGATCTGACAGAAAACTGAACTGTATGGAAGTCCAACAACTATTCATCCAGACTGGTAAGAGGGGCAGAGTCCTGGCATGAAAAAGTGGAGGTTGGCGGGCCTGGGTGCATAGGCACCGGCTGGCAGATCCAAGGCATACAGGCGGCAGCTAGCGGACCCTGGGCACCGGGTGGCAACGGGCACACCCAATGAGGCTGTGCAAGGTGGCTGGCTGACCAGGCGGTCCCACATTCATGCACAGATTATCTAGGCAAAAATGGGGAGAAAGACTTCCCCATTTCAGGGCCCCAGCACCAGGAAATAAAACCTAAAAACACTGATTGAAAACACTTGTGAGGGTTGAGGTGCTGGGAGAAACCCCCAGCCTCACAGGACAGTTCATTGGAGAGACCCACAGGGTCCTAGAACTTACACAAGCACACCCACATGGAAATCAGCACCAGAAGGGCCCAATTTGCTTGGGGAAGAGGCAGAAGGGACTGGAATCCAAGAGAGAGCAGAGCAAGCATCGTTGTTCCCTCTTGGACCCCGCCCCCACATACAGCATCTCAACCCAGCAACTGGCCTGCCCCGCCCTGGGGAACAACTAAGGCTCCACCCCTCACTACAGAACAGCTGCGACCAGACAAAAAACAAA
The DNA here is from genome assembly GCA_004027475.1 of Anoura caudifer. Classification (NCBI taxonomy): domain Eukaryota; kingdom Metazoa; phylum Chordata; class Mammalia; order Chiroptera; family Phyllostomidae; genus Anoura; species Anoura caudifer. The sequence continues at coordinate 13,756 of PVKU01005892.1, read as the reverse complement.
ACAAAACAAAACAAAAACCCAAACCAAAAATGGCTCAAACGGGAGAACAGATCAAAGCCCCAGAGCCAATACATCTAAGCAACCAAGAGACAGCCAACCTATCAGAAGCACAGTTCAAAGCACTGGTGATCAGGATGCTCAAAGAATTGGTTGATTTTGGTCGCAAATTAGATGAACAAATGAAGGCTACAATAAGCGAAATGAAGAAAAACGCACAGGGAACCAATAGTGATGGGAGGAAAACTGGGACTCAAATCAATGGAGTGGGCCAGAAGGAAAAAAGAAACAACCAAACCGAACAGAAGGAAGAAACAAGGATTCAAAAAAATGAGGAGTGGCTTAGGAACCTCCAGGACATCTTGAAACGTCCCAACATCTGAATTATAGGGGTACCAGAAGGGGAAGAGGAAGAGCAACAAGTGGAAAACTTATTTGAACAAATAATAAAGGAGAACTTCCCTAATCTGGCAAAGGAAACAGACTTCCAGGAAATCCAGGAAGCTCAGAGAGTCCCAAAGAGGTTGGACCCAAGGAGGAACATACCAAGGCACATCATAATTACATTACCCAAGATTAAAGATAAGAAGAGAATCTTAAAAGCAGCAAGAGAAAAGGAGAGAGTTACCTACAAAGGAGTTCCCATAAGACTGTCAGCTGATTTCTCAAAAGAGACCTTACAGGCAAGAAGGGGCTGGAAAGAAGTATTCCAAGTCATGAAAGTCAAGGACCTACATCCAAGATCGCTCTATCCAGCAAAGCTTTCATTTAGAATGGAAGGGTAGATAAAGTGCTTCCCAGAAAAGGTCAAGTTAAAGGAGTTCATCATCACCAAGCCCTTATTACATGAAATGTTAAAGGGACTTACCTAAGAAAAATAAGATAAAAAATAGGACAGGAAAAAGACAGCAAACTCACAGATATCAACAACCACACCTAAAACAAAAGCAAACAAGTAGCACAGGAACAGAAACACAGAAATGGAAATCACATGGAGGGTTAGCAACAGGGGAGTGAGAGGAGGAGAGAGGGGGAAAAGGTACAGAGAATAAGTAGCATAGATGTTAGGTAGAAAATAGACAGGGGGAGGGCAAGAATAGTGTGGGAAATGTACAAGCTAGAGAACTTATGACACATGGACATGAACTAAAGGGGGGGAATGTGGGTGGGAAGGGGTGTGCAAGGTGGAGGGGAATGAAGGGGGAGAAATGGGACAACTCTAATAGCATAATCAATAAAATATATTAAAAAGATAAAAAATAAAAAAAATAAAATGAGTTACTTGTAGACATCAAATCTAATGGGCTTATTTTCTTATCCATTCAGGCACCATATGTGTTTTGATTGGAGCATTTATCTGTTTTCATTTAAAGTAATTGTTCATAGTAATGTATTTATTTATTATTCATATTTTTTACCATCTTTTAAAAAATGCTCTAACATTTCTTGTAATTCTGGTTTGGTGATGATGAATTCCTGTAGCCTTTTCTTGTCTGGGAAGATCCATATTTGTCCTTCAATTCCAAATGATAGCTCTGCTGGGTAGAGTAATCTTGGTTGTAGGTCCTTCCTTTTCATCACATTGAATATTTCATGCCCACCCCTTGTGGCTTGAAATGAGTCTGTTGAGAAATTAGCTGACAGTCTTATGGGAGCTCCCTTGTAGGTAACTAACTGCTTACTCTTGCTGTTTTTACAATTCTCTCTACCTTTAACCTTTGGCATTTTAATTATGATGTATTTTGGTATGGGCCTCTGTGGGTTCATCTTGTTTTGGGAGTCTGTGCCTCCCAGACTTGTATTTCTATATCCTTCACCAGGTTAGGGAAGTTTTCTGTCATTATTGTTTCAAATAGGTTTCCAATTTCTTGCTCTTTCCCTTCTCCTTCCAGCAACCCCATGATACAAATGTTGGTAGTCTTTCAGTTGTCACAGAAGCTCCTTAAACTATCCTCATTTTATAGTATCTTCTTTTTAAGAGAACTTTAAATTTCACTTCTTAGGGAAAAATTATATTTCTGCTCATTTAACAATTAAAGAAGAGATAGAAAAATATTTAAAAGTTAAATGGCAAATCATATGCCTATATCCTCTGACAAGATAACTCGTAATTAATTTAGAGAGTCTTTGCTATTGATCCTGATCTCAGCATAAACAAGAAAAGTTCAACAACTTTTATTTTTGGCTTCAAAACTTGAGAATAATTATAGTTCATCTCATTATGCTTCTTATATGGCATAGCAAAGGCATAAGGATAACAATTTTACAGAACTAAAATCCTGGCACTTAGTACATTTATAACTTTGAAACTATCATGAAATTAAAATCTGTGACAAAAGCAAAATCCTAACATAGGTGCGATGCTGTCAACATGTAAATTCTTTGATTTAGATATATTGGGGCTCAAAAATTACAAATGCTGTGCTAACAAAAATATATATGTTTCTTTTACATAATACTCCAAACCATCTTCTTATTCTTTTGGGGGGAATAGTATTACAAAAAGTAGCAAAACACAAATTAAAAAAAAAAAAACACACAAAAAACAACACCTAACTTGCTCATCAGTGTTTAACCTGAATAGTATAATTGACTCTGAGGGCGAAAAGGAATAATATCTTCTTAAACATTGAAACCATGAAACAACTTCTCAACTTCTTCAAATACAGTCTTTTGTCTTCTTTGAAGTCAGACTAAGTAAAAAGGCAATTTTACGAGGGGAACACACGCATACACATAGAATTTATTGATAAAAAATTATGTATTTATTCTTACAGTTTAAACTTCAGTCACCTTCAAAGTACTCTCCATTTGATGCTATTGAGACATTTTTATCCACTGCTCCAAACAGTTTTGATCTCGTTGATTTTGATGCCTTTTAGTGCTTCTGCCATTTTTTGTTTCACCACTCCACACCCAGAAAAAGTTTCCCTTTGAAGACTTTTTCATCCAGGGAAACAATAAAGTTGCCCATGGCAAAATTGAGTGAAGAGGAAGCGTGAGGCATGGGGTGGGGAGTGTGCTGTTTTTTGGTCAAACACTCAGCACAGTGTGGGCAGGTGTGCTCATAATGAACCCATCATGAAATGGGCAGATGTGTTCGCATCTTCAAAAATATTCACTGAACCTGAACGCAGCCTCTCATAACGCCAGCTAGTGCACTCATACAGATGGGTTCCTAGAACACTTACCTAGTGGGGGAAGCCTGTACTACAAGGGACCCACCCTCCAGAAGATAATTCTAGTTTTTGTGGGCTCCCTCTTTGTAAATGCAGCTGTATGGAACCCTACAGTTCCATTATTAAAAAAAAAAAAATCCCTGAGGAAATTGCTAAGCATTTACTACTTATTACAGCCAAAGAACAAAAAGTACCCTTTCCACTCCTCTTTTCCTTCTTCCTTGCCTACCTCTCATCCTCTTCTCTCTTTGCTCCTCAGTCTAGATCTCTTTCTCGAACTCTGCCTCTGTCAGAGCCCCTGCCTGTCTGTTTTACCTGGCATTATTTCTAAGCCCAGCAACTCCTTGCTAAGGGTCCTATATACCCTCTTCATCATCTCAAACTAGTATTAGTGTTTGTCAGTAGCTTTTCCCGACTCCAGTTTATCCCACTGTTGTTGCTACATTAATGTCTCTTAAAACTTGTCTATTATCTCCTGCTTTAAAACCTCTAAGCTTGCCATGGCCTAGACATTAAACTCTCAACTCCTTAGCACAGTATGTAAGATCTTTTATTTAAGGGCTGCAATCCTTTTTTGGAAAGCCAGTCTTTTCTGCTAATATTCTCTCTCTTTTCTTCACCATTCCTCAGCCTCATATTATAAGCAATAATAATAACTAACATTTATTGATAGCTTCCTATGTGCCAAATACTTTCTACACAAGATATTTATTTTACAAAGTTATGTGCCAAGCACTGTTCTAAGCATTTAACAAAGATAACTTATTTAATCTTTATAAGAACCCTGTGAAATAGGTGCCATCAGTATCTCCATTTTACATATGAGGAGACCTAAGCCAACACACACACACACATACACACACTCATGCATTACTAGTGAGACTAGAAGGAAGTCCATCAGTTCCTCAAATAGTTAAAGAGTTACCATATGATCCAGAAATTTTACTCCTAAGTAAACATCTTTCAGAAGTGAAACCATATTCTACCTAAAACACATATGTTCACAGCAGCATCACTCACAATAGCCAAAAATTAGAACCAACCTAAATAGCTATCAACAGATAAATGAATAAATAAGATGTGGTATATACTCCATATAACAATATAAGTTTTGCCACGAAAAGGAACAAAGTAGTGATTCATGGTACCATGCAGATGAACTTTGAAAACATTATGCAACATGAATGAAGCCTGTCACAAAAGACTACATAAGATTCCATTCATATGAAGTGTCCAGCATAGACAAATCTATACACAGAAAGTAGATTGGTGGTTGCCTGGGGCCAGGGAATGTGGAGAAAGTGGAACGTGACTGCTGAATGGCATGGAGTTTCTTATGAAGTGATGAAAATTCTGGGGAATTAGACAGTGGTGATGGCTGAACAACTTTGGGAATATACTTAAAACCACTGAGTTTTACATGTTAAATTGTTAAATTTATTATAAATTTATTAAAATCATGAAATTGGTAAATTAATAATTTAATAAGTTAAAATGTTCAGCAAAGGAGGCAGGTCTAGAAGCAGAATACTTCCTATCTGTTGCTTTGAAATGATAGCTGAATTCTCTAAAACATCTTATTTCATAGATAAATATTATCAATGCCACATGATTTGAGCAAAGTTTTGGTACAAAGGGAAGCCAGAAATCAATTCCTTTTAGATAACAGAAACAACTAGAAGATTCAGAGTACCTGTAAGAAAAGGATGCTCAGATAACACTCACCTCTTCCACAAAAGACCAGTACTTGCAGTTACTGCAGATGCACCCAGGAAAGCCACCACCATTAGTCGCCGCCTGATCTGGGTGGGCTGTGATCCTCCATGGTACCATCGAGAGCCCAGGGCCAGTTCTGCCAGTGCAGAAAGTGACTTAAGACGAAACATCCTGTGAACAAAAAGTGGAAATGTTACTCCTAACTAGTGGTAGGACAGTGGTGATGATATTGATGATGATGCCAGTATGGACTTCACCAACAAATGTAAGTACTTACTCAGTGGCAGACACTATTCTAAACACTTGCAATACCAAGTATCCCATTTAATCCTCAGAACAATTGTATGAGAAAAGTACTGTTTATAAACCTGATATATCAGTCAAGGTACAATTAGAAGACAAGAAACCACATAGTAATTTTCACAGGGAAAAATTAACATACAGCATTACTAATCACAACGGGGGACTAAATACTAAGGAGTAAACAGACAGCAGATATGGGAAGCAGCTACTACTTTGAGGGCCAATGCAGACCAACAAGAGAATAAATCTACATAGAGGTTACTCCCAGCACAGCTGAGATCCAGACCTTGTGGTGAGGATTCAGGCATGGATATCTGAGAAATCTACTAAAGTGCCACACCAAAAGAACTCACTGTAAAGCCATCTGCTGGAACTCATGCCAGCAGAACTCAGGAAGGTGCCCATGGGGAGGAGATGCCATGGTATGAAACTCATTCAGAAACTGCATGCAGGAGTGTTGCCACTAGAACTCCCTAGGAGTTGAGTGCTACTGGGTGTCCCACATGCTGCTGTGGGCCACTGCATGCAATAAAGATCACACCAGAATCAGGAAGTAATACCTCTTCCTTCTCCAGTCTCCCTCTGGTCTCGCTACTGACAAAGCTCAAAAACTGGCAAGGGAGAAATATCCAATAAAACAAATAAGACAGTGAAAGATGGATTTAGAGCTGAAAAGCAACAATTTGATAAGTGGCACATCCATTTTACAGATGTGGATACTGAGATACACTGACTTGCTGAAGACTATAGCTAGAAGTGCTAGATCCAGAATCCAAACCAAGAGTAGACTGACTCATCCAGGTTTTAACGAGGATACTCTGCTGCTCCCTACTTTGTAATGCTGATTCGACTCTTGTTAAAGTAATTCAAGTTTAATTAAATCTTTTCTCACACCTAGGCCCTTGGAAGCCCTCCTCCCCACCAGTTTTCTTTTGTTTCATACTTACAATGCCACCTGTCTCTTTAATTTTTTGTTTTAATTCAGAAACATCTGTATTAGGTCATACTATTCAATAAACATTCACTCTCCCACCCTCACCCCACAGGCGAATATACTTTCCTACTCTTTTCATTTTGGGTGTGTACCTTGCCCAATGCTTTGCTTTGACCAATAAAATGTGGGCCAGTTCTATGAAGTTCTTTTAAGAGCTATTGTTGGACACCCTGTGCCCCTATACTCTGCCAAGAGAAGATAATGCCCCAGGTAGTCCTAGGTTCTATAATGAACAGATCTCAGCAGAGAGGCAAGTAATGTCAAGCCAGGTGAGCAAACTGAGCACAGCCAACCTACTTAATGTTGGTGGGAAATAAATGTTTGTATTGTAAGCCCCCCAATTTGGAGGGTGTCTGCTGCAACAGCAAAAGTTCATTAATTCAGCATCTAAGAGAATTACTGGCAAGTCCTCATTCAACAAAAATTAAGTTCATGCTATTTAGCCCTATATGAGACCTAAAAGGCCCAAAATTTTTCTTTACATTCTAATTGGACAAGATACACATGAAACATTTTTGAAATGATACATTTCCATCCTGAGTACATATAAACATGTTGGATATAGATGTTTGAGAATTAAAAAATAAAGAAAGACCAGGATAAGAAGAGGTTAGTCAACAAAGACTTTTCTTTAGTGTTGAGCCTCAGAATAGTGTAGATTTTTTAAAAACATTTTATTTATTTATCTTTAGAGGGGAAGGGAAGGAGAGAGGGAGAGAAATATCAATGTATGGTTGCCTCTCGTGCATCCCTTGCCAGGAACTGGCCCGCAATCCAGGCATGTGTCCTGACTGGGAATCAAACCACGATCCCTTTGTTCACAGGCCCGCTCTCAATCCACTGAGCCACACCAGCCAGGGCAGAATGGTGTAGATTTTTTGATCAAGTGATAGAAATATCAGGGGCATCCCAAAAGACTTAGGATCATCTCTGGTAACCTCAGTCCACTTCACAGATGATGATATTTTTCCTTTAGACGATGATCTTGAGGCAAGAGTAGAATCCCTCACTCTTTAATTCCACCAAGCAGAATGAAAGAAAAACAGGCATTTTTTCCTGGTTACATGACTTTCAAATCAAAGTATCCATGCTCCATCCCTTTAGTTCACTGCTTCCTAATTTAAATTATCTCATACTTTGTACATATCTTCCTATGGCAATTAACATATTTGTTCACATACAAGTTTTCTTCCCCCACTTGGCTCTGAGCTTCCTTTAACGCCAAAAGTATAGTCAGCCAAGATGGAGGCCTGGTTAGACATACTTCACCTCCTCACACAACCAACCATAGGAAGTATCACAACTAACCTCAGAGCAAAAAACAAGCAGAACTGCCAGAAAAATCAAACTGTATGGAAGTCTAACAACTGAGTATTTAAAGAACATTCATCCAGAGGCGTAGGAGGGGCAGAGAGGATGCAGTGTGCCAACAGTAGCGAGGCAGTGGTAGCAGTGGCCAGTGGAATGGACAGTCCCACATCACATGTGGCAGATAAAAACCAGAAGGGATTCCTGGGCAGTGGTGGCTGCAGCCAGAAGAATGGGAGGTCCCACATGACGTGTGGTGGATAAAAACCAGAAGGTACTCCTGGGGAGCAAGTGATCCCAGCTCCAGGCCAGACAGCATAGCCCAGGGTTTCAGCATAGGGAAAATAAAACTTCGTAACTTCTGGCTGTAAAAACCAGTGGGGGTTGGGGTGGCGGAAGAAACAGCCAGTCTCTTGGAAGAGGCCATATAAAGAACCCCCACAGAACATATGCAAGCCGACCTACTCTGAGAAACACAACCAGGGCAACAGCTAGAGGGGTGCCAACTGCATATAAGAAGTAGGTGAAGTGACTAGAAACACTGATGGGTTGCTTCCTGTATGCGCTCTGACCATGGACTGAACCCACAACCCAGGCATGTGACCTGATTGGGAATCAAACCTGTGACCTTTTGCTTTGCTGGACAACACCCAACAAACTGAGCATACCAGTCAGGGCCTGAGAAGATTTTTTCTATCCAACATTTTGCTTTCTAATGATTGGTTATACTTTCAAAATACTTAAATACATTATTCATTCATTATATTACAGAAAAGAATCTTTTAATTTAAACAGCAACAAAGTTCTCAGAAATATCCCAGAAGATTCATCTTCACACTCTACTGGAGACAAGATTACACATCATTCTGTCATATTTACCCTGCTGAATACAGAAAAAAAAATCCCTGAAATTATGAATGAATTATAATGGCAAACATGTCAAAAACCATACGAAAAATTACAGTATGCCCAACACAACTGCAATAGTGACATAATTACCTCACTGTTTCACAACACAGATGAATACACCTTTTCTTAATCTGTTTTACTAAAGCTACAACCTGGAACAACTTATTAAGTACATACTGGGCAGTAATACAAACATAAACAAGTACAATTATTTCAATGACATTTGCAATGCTTCTTTGCAAAGGGTGTGTGATATCCCCGAATGATGTGCTATGCACAAAAATAAGTTTCCATGAACATAGGAGAAAAAAAGAAAAAAATGAGCACCTGCTATTGATGTATTAAGATATATGGATTTCTGAGAGCAGGCTTAAGTTGTTTCAGATTTGCTGGCCAAGTTATTCCTTGTACAGACTACAAGAACTATTATAATTAACATTTTCATAATTGATTTCATATTCACAATTAAAAACCCCACAGAGCTCACTAACTGGGTTTATGTATCTGTCTTAAAGCTTAAACATGAGTACTGAGTCTAATATAATATACAAAGCCTAACACAATAATTTGGACATTAAACACATTCAAATATTTACTGATTTAAATAGAAATATTGTAAGTTGAATAATGCCAAATAATGATAAATGTAATGACTATATAATAGATACGCTATTAGACTAGAAATGAAGACAGTCAAATTTCTTAATTGTTTTTATCATTGTTTCTACATGTCTTGGCATGACAAACAATTTCTGTATTATTCCTTGGAGAACTTTCCTTAAGGTTCAAATGAAATTCCACCTCATCCATAAGGGTTAGGGAAAATCATTATCACTCTCCATTTCTTTCCTCTGAATTCCTATAGAATTAAAATACTGTACCACTTATTATGGTACCTTTTTATTAAATTGTTTTAATGTATACCTGTCAACCTGCCAAGGAGATCACCAATTACACTAGAGCAGGTACAAAAAGCTTAGGTTCCCTTTCTAGCTCTACTACTAGCCAACTAAGTAATCAGCCTTAACTAAGACTCTATTCTGGAAGATACAAAGCACATGCAGTACTTATTGCTATGTTTTTTCTGGCTTTAAGAGTTTATTTCAGAAACACCAAATGTAAAAATATCTTCTATTTTTTGTTAGAAGAAATCCATCCCAAATAGTTATTAATGACACAGCATCCTACATTAGCCTAACTGGTTTAAGCAAATTTCACATAATCCAAAATGTCCAACTGCCATTATTTCATTTAAGAAATAAAGTCATTTGCTATTTATTGAGCAAAGTATTGTGAGGGCACTGCAAAAGGCACAAAAATGAGCAAGACACACTCTATCTTCTAGCACCTTATAATTTGGTAGGGAACATAAAACAAATATTCACATCATAAGGCAAGGCAGGAAAAAAAGTAAGAGCTACAAAAACTTATTAACAGGGATTCAAAGAAAGAAAATACTACATTAGGTTAAAAGTTGGAAATGCCTCAAGAATGTCTCCAAGGAAGATGATTTACTTAGGGTAGAAAAAAAGTTAAGCATTTTCTACCCCAACAAAAGAGTGGCTGATTGTATTGTCTTAGAAGACTTTTTTTTTCTTTGTCATTTCATCTGAGGAATGGAATAAGCTACTGGAAATATCCTAGGCTTTAATTATGCCAAATAATTTTCAAAAGATCTGCATACATTAATTTTAGAGGAAATTAATCGGTTTGAAAGTTCTGCACTGAAGACACCAGCATTACTGCCAAAATACAGTAGAGATTAACATTCACGTCTAGAAAAGATGCATTTTTATACCTCAAAGTGATATTACTGACAATAAATGAGGAAAGCTCACACTTCAGCTAACTCTGTTCAGCAAAGAACTATTTTAAATAATCTGGGTGAGAATGTAAAGTTAATTTAAGTCATACAAGTCTCTAGCAGTAAAAATAATCACTGTAGGAACAAGAATCATCTCACAGAAATGTTAAGTTTGACACAGAACTCCTGCATGTATTCATGCTAAATGAAGATGCTATAGAAAATGTCAATATTCTACAGAACTCAACTTCCTGATACTCTGAACACTGCTTCATCCATCAAGCATCTCCATGGTTCACTTTCTCAAAACGCACACGCACATGCACACACGCACCCTAGAGCCTTTTTACTGCAATAAAAAACCCTGAAAATTATGGCTGGTGAAGGAATAAGCAAAGAGTGTCAATTTCCTTTCCTGAATAGCTGCACTGAAAGCAAAGTGTGGAGGAGGAAAAAAAAAAAAAGTAAATCAACCAAAGAAACAGTCTATTTAAAAAATAACACCCAGGAAGCTACAGAAACAATGACAACCATTATAAATTTTCTAAAACCTCTAGGATGAGCTAATGTGTTGAGATCTGCAATTTCATTTTGGGGTATTTATCCAAAAGAAACAAAATCACTGTCTTAAAGAGATATCATGGAGATACCTCCATGTTCATTGAAGCATTATTTACAATAGCCAAGCCATGTCCATAACCTAAGTGTCCATCAATGGATGAATGGATAAGAAAATATGGTATATTTTCATTGGTATATAAAATGGAATGTTATTCAGCTATGAAGAAAAGGGAATCTTGCCATGCCTGACAACGTGGTAGACCCGGAGGGCATTATGCCAAGAGAAAGGCAAATATCATATAATACAGGATTCAATTCTATGAAAAATCTTAAATAAAGAAGAAAGAAAGACAGAAAGAGGAAGAAAGGAAGGAAGGAAGGAAGGAAGGAAGGAAGGAAGGAAGGAAGGAAGGAAGAAAGGAAGGAAGGAGCAAGCCAGAGAACAGCTTGGTAGTTGCCAGAGGTGGGGGGTGAGGTGTGGACAAAATGAGTGGAGGTAATGAAAATGTGTAAATGTTCAGTTTTAAAATAAGCAAGTCCTGTGGATGTAATGTACAGCAGAGTTAATAATACTGTACTGTATATCTAAAAGTTGCTAAGACAGTGGACCTTAAAAATTCTCATTAGGAGGAAAAAATCTGTAATATGCATGCTGATGGATGTTAAACTAGATACTATGGTAATCATTTGCAATATATACAAATATCAAATCATTATATTATACACCTGAAATAAATATAATCTTATGTCAATTAGTCTGGCTGGTGTGGCTTAGTTGGTTGGAATGTCATCCTATAAGCCAAAAGGTTGTGAATTCAATTCCCAGTCAGGGCATATGCCTAGGTTGCGGGTTCAGTCCCCTTGGAGCATGTACAAGAGGCAACCCATTGATGTTTCTCTCTCACATTGATGTTTTTTCCCCTCTTTCTCTCCCTTCCTTCCCCTCTCTCTAAAATCAATGAGCATGTCTCCTCAGGTGAGGATAAAAATAAATAAAATAAATTTTGGTTATACTTTCATTTTTGTTTTCTTAATAAGGCTATGTTTCTCAGGATTAAAACAATTAAGATTCTGAACACTTAACAAAGCAATGTCAAGGGAAGGGCGTAACTGCTCCCATTCTCTGGGGTATAATAGCTATTCCAGTTTAACACCTAACTTCAAAACAAAATTGATTTTTTATATTTTCTAAACAAAATAAGTACAATCACCATCTTCATCAGAGCTTATTCTAATCTTCAAACACAAAGCTTAATTTTAAGCTTGGAATAAAAAATTTTAAGAGGCATGGTGGCTGACTTTAGGATGTAGTTTGTACCTTACAAGAAATTTAACAATCAAAACACAGTAATAATGCCATTAATGAAGTCTTCAATTTAGAAACATGGAACATTCTTCCATGAAAGGGGGTGAGGGAGGATGAAATGAGTTCAATGAGTCTCTTTCAAGATCTTCATCTCATTTGCTCCACTTGCATTTTCTATTCAGTAACTGGATTAATGCTTTGAGTCCAAAATGAGTGCGATGTTTTTCTTACAGTAGTTTTACATGTTGTTTGGTGCTCAGTTTCCATTGGTTCCTCTTGCCTGCATGCTCTATCTGCTGTTTCTTTCAAATGTTGGCCTTTCAGACTTCCAGCCAAGATGGAGGTGTAGGTGGACACACTGTGCCTCCTCTCACAACCAGAATTAAGGACAACAATGATTTAGAAACAAGAAAACAACCAGAACTCATAGAAAATTAAACTGTACGGAAGTCCAACCACCATTCATCCAGACTGGTAAGAGGGGTGGAGTCATGGCAGGAAAAAGTGGAGATGCAGACCCGGGCACGCAGGCAGCAGTGGCTGGCAGACCCTAGGTGCACAGGAGGTGGCTAGTGGAATCCGGCCACGGGGTGGCAACTGTGCAGACCCAGTGAGGCTGCGCAAAACAGCTGCCTGACCAGGTGGTCCCACATTCCTGCACAGATAATCCAGGAGAAGGGGAAGCAAAGGAAGGGACTGGAATCCAAGAGAGCGCAGAGCAAGCGCCATTGTTCCCTCTTGGACCCTGCCCCTACATACTGCGTCATTACCCCGCAACTGGCCTGCCCTGCCCTGGGGAGCACCTAAGGCTCCTCCCCTCACTACGTAACAGCTGCAACCAGACCAAAAAAAAAACAAAAACAAAAATGGCTCAAAGGGGAGAACAGATCAAAGCTCCAGAGCCAATTCATCTAAGCGACAAGAGATAGCCAACCTATCAGATGCACAGTTCAAAGCACTGGTGATCAGGATGCTCAATGCTCAATGAACTGGTTGATTTTGCTCACAAATTACATGAAAAAATGAAGGCTACAATAAGTGAAATGAAGGAAAATGCACAGGGAACCAATAGTGATGGGAGGAAAACTGGGACTCAAATCAATGAGTGGACCAGAAGGAAGAAAGAAACAACCAAACAGAAAACAAGGAAGAAACAAGAATTCAAAAAAATGAGGAGAGGCTTAGGAACCTCCAGGACATCTTTAAACATCCCAACATCCAAATTATAGGGGTACCAGAAGGGGAAGAGGAAGAGCAACAAGTGGAAAACTTATTTGAACAAATAATAAAGGAGAACTTCCTCAATCTGGCAAAGGAAATAGACTACCAGGAAATCCAGGAAGCTCAGAGAGTCCCAAGGAAGTTGGACTCAAGGAGGAACATACCAAGGCACATCATAATTACATTAGCCAAGTTTAAAATGAAGGAGAGAATTCTAGAAGCAGCAAGGGATAAGGGGATAGTCACCTAGAAAGGAGTTCCCATCAGACTGTCAGCTGATTTCTCAAAAGAGACCTTGCAGGCAAGAAGAGGCTGGAAAGAGGTATTCCAAGTCATGAAAATCAAAGGCCTACATCCAAGATTGCTCTATCCAGCAAAGCTGTCATTTAGAATGGAAGGGAGATAAAGTGCTTCTCAGATAAGGTCAAGTTAAAGGAGTTCATCATCACCAAGCCCTT